>PVJN01005730.1:0-80126 GCA_004026805.1 Lasiurus borealis | reverse complement strand
TTGCATTAGAATGCTTTTATTTGTCTAGTTGAAAAGTTTAAAGCTTGGGAGGTTCTTAGAGCATCTTTCTCATGTTCCTATTTTCCAATGTGCGTATTGCGACAGAAAGAGGAAGGGTAGGAAACCAGAGATAGCTTCTGGCCTTTAGGGTCCCAATTCATAATCCAGAGCTTTGCAAGCATAAGATTTTGCCCCTTGGGAAAAACTGAATTAATCTGTGTTCCCAAATTATAATTAACCAGATGCATGATGGTGTGTTCACAGAATATTTCACTCATAATTGACAATACCAGCAACAATGCTTTTAATATATTTTTATTGATTTTAGAGAGGAAGGGAGAGGAAGAGAGAGATAGAAACATCAATGATGAGAATGATTGATTGGTTGCCTTTTGCACGCCCCACCTGGGGACCAAGCCTGCAACCCGCACATGTGCCAAAAAATTATTTTAATAGAATCATAAGGATCACTATGTGGGGGATTATTGTTATTGTTTAATACATGTAAGAAGTTTTTTTTTGGGGGGAAAGATTTTCACCTTTATGATTTTACTAGAGGCCCTGTGCATGAAATTCGTGCATGGGATGGGGAATGTCCTCCAGCCCAGCCTGCTCCCTCTTCAATCTGGGAACCCTTGAGGGATGTTTGACTTCCCCTTTAGGCCCGATCCTACCTGGGCCCCTTTAGGCCCTATATCCCTCTCACAATTTAGGACTGCTGGCTCCCAACTGTTCACTTGCCTTCCTGATTGCCTCTAACTGCTTCTGCCTGCCAGCCTGATCACCCCCTAACCACTCCCCTGCCAGCCTGATTGATGCCTAACTGCTCCCTTGCCAGCCTGTTTGCCCCTAATTGCCCTCCCCTGTGGGCCTGGTCATCCCTAACTGCCCTCCCTGCAGGCTTGATCACCACCAACTGCCCTCTCTTGCAGGCCTGCTCTCTCCCAACTGCCCTTCCCTGCTGGCCTGATTCCCCACAACTGCCCTCCCTTGCAGGCCTGGCCATCTTGTGTCCACATGGGGGCAGGATCTTTTGACCACATGGAGGCAGTCATCTTGTGTGTTGGAGTGATGGTCAATCTGCATGTTACTCCTTTATTAGATAGGATAGAGGCCTGGTGCAAAGGTGGGGCCAGCTGGTTTGCCCTGAAGGGTGTCCTGGATCAGGATGGGTGTTCTCTTGGGGCGTGAGGTGGCCTGGGCAAGGGGCCTGTGGTAGTTTGCAGGCCAGCCACACCCCCCTGGGACCCAAGTGGAGACCCTGGTATCTGTTTTCTATAATTGAAACTTTGTAGCCTGGAGCAGAGCCAAGCCTTCTGTTGTCACAGGCATTGAAACTTTATTGCCTTAAGCAGAGACCTGGGAAGCCAGGGTATGTGGAAAGCTTGGTTTCCTCCATCGCCAGGGACAACCCAAGCCTCTCTCATGCTCTCTCTGTGGCCAAAGCCATCTTGTTTGGGTTAATTTGCATGCTCACTCTTATTGGCTAGTGGGTGTGGCTGGTGGGTATAGCAGAGGTATGTTCAATTTGCATACAGTGGTACCTCGAGATACGAGTTTAATTCATTCTGTAACCTTGAGGCGTGGGAAACTATGAGACGCTTGAGTCACGGTAAACTGGTGGGTCGTGTGCAGCCGGCCGATCCGAGTGATTACTCCTATCTCAAATGTTGCTCATATTTCAAAGCAAAAATCACTCGCTCGACCACTCATATCTCAAAAAATCTTGTATG
Source organism: Lasiurus borealis (assembly GCA_004026805.1). Classification (NCBI taxonomy): domain Eukaryota; kingdom Metazoa; phylum Chordata; class Mammalia; order Chiroptera; family Vespertilionidae; genus Lasiurus; species Lasiurus borealis. The sequence continues at coordinate 78,393 of PVJN01005730.1, read as the reverse complement.
TTAGGGCACTCATATCTCAAGGTACCACTGTATTACTCTTTTATTAGATAGGATTCTTGACTTAGTTGAGGAATTACCTTAACACCTTCAATATATCTTCTCATACCTCCATACCAGTGTTATTTGAGCATAGTAAATACTTAATACATTCATCATCTCACATAGAACCTTTTTTGTGATGAGAATTTTTAAGATTTACCAACTTTCATGTGTACAACACAGTATTGATAACTGTGGTCCCCGTGTTGCCCATTACATCCCCAGAACTCATATCTGTGATCGCTGCTTTAACTGTAGTAACACTTTATCTAACCCCATAGTGTCACAAGTGTTGTTTCAGATTTGGGAACAGTACATACTTCTGAATTCAGAAATCAGTAGTTCTCTCTCCTGGAGTCTAAATGGAGGTGCCAATGAATCTTTCATTAGGAAAAGGCTTTCCCTCCAGGCATTGCTGTAGCTAGAAATTGACAGCTGATGGGGCAGGAAGTGATGAGGAAAGAGAGGAAGCAAAATGATGAGCAAAAGGATGACTCTTGTCAAAGAAGCCAAGCAGATGACAAAGTAATAATTGGAGAAGAGGAGAGAAAGAGCTCTCTGATCATCTAAAGGGCTTATCAGCAAAAGGGTAGATAATATTGTTTAATGGCAGTATGAAGAAGATATTGGAAAGCTTCGTAGTTACATACTGAAATCTCCCTCCAGTGATACAATGCTGTTTGGAGAAGAATTCAGGCCAGGGATTATCAATTTTTCACGACAGAAACACGGAAGAGAAAGACAGTGATATAGTATATGGAGCACAATAGAACATTGTTATTAAAGGGCCACCCCTGGAATCACTAGGTCTGCTCTTTTTTTCTGCTGTGAACTTACCCTGAGAGTCTTGGTTTCCTCACTGAACGCTGAGACTAGTTCTTACGGACAAGTGAGAGGATGCTGAACAGAGGAGATAATGCCTGTTAAGTCATTCAGCCTTTGGCTTGAGATGTGATTGTGTGCTGCCTTTTAGCCACTGAAATTCATATGTTTAAGAATCTAAATTGCCCTAGGTGCCACACCAAGATCTTTCAGACATTATTTCATTTAATTCTTAAGACTGGATAGTAGATATTATTGCCATTTTGCAGATGAAAAAGACCTCTAAAAAAACAACAACTAAAGAACTTGTTTGACTGTGAAGTTTCACTTGTATGTCTTTTTTTCCATATCCCATATACCATTTAGACTTACCCCTCCCGAAAGCATTCTGAATAGCTGGTTTTCTCTACCTGTGAACAGTTCTAGTGACGAAAACATCACTTAGAATTATAAGTGTGACTTCTGATCTTTTTTGAATGTGTGAACTCACAAGAGATTTCATGATAGCATGCCAGATAAACTTCAAAAAACATCCTTTTTTTAAAAAAAGCCTACCCAAGAGGCAAGGATAGAGATAAAACTAAATGAAAGTAATTCCATAAAAGATTGAACCTGTGGCTATTTTCATTACGGCAAGAGGCAGTATGATCCCAATGCAAAAGGTGCTAGGAGCATCCCTCCAAATACAGTGGTACCTGAGATACAAGTTCAATTCGTTCCATAACCTTGAGGCGTGGGAAACTATGAGACGCTCGAGTCCTGGTAAACTGGTGGGTCATGCGCAGCAGGCCGATCCGCGAGATTGCTTCTATTTCAAAGCAAAAATCGCTCGCTTGATGGCTTGTATCTCAAAAATCTCATATGTTAGGGCACTCGTATCTCAAGGTACCACTGTATTTAATATGTGGGCATACACATTTACTTTTCCCCTTCATTTTATTGTTGACATTATTATAGATGTCCCCATCCCCCCTCCCTTGCCTGTCTCAACTAGCGCCCCTGTCCCCTCTCCCCACTTCTCTCTCAGTCATAACACTGTTGTTTGTGTCTATGGGTTGTGCATACACATTCTCTGGCTACTCTCTTCACCTTTTTTTCCTCCAGTCCTCCCTCCCTGAGCAGTTTGTAAGGGAAATAACAGCACAGAGAGACATAATCCACAGTACTTTGTGCTCTCCCTTCTCTGCTTAATTAAACCAGATAATTTATTCGAAAGCACTGTAATTAATTTTCCATTACAATACCCCTTTCCTTCCATTGTCCCTTTCCCGTTGTGATTTCCTTCTAGACCTCTCTCTGCACCGGTGTTTCCTGACTGCCCTCCATGAGCCTCTGAATGGATGTCGATAAGCAGCTCTGACTTCCATGGACGTCACCTTCAGAAGGTGTCTTGCCACCAATGACTGTCTAACACTGTATCTAAGCTTGATCTTCTAAAGCTCCACTAGAGTTTCTGCCCACTCATAACAAACATGAACACCGAAAAACGTAATGGTCATAAAGGACCATGATGCTGTAGTGTTTGAGGCAAACAACCTGTTACTATTAAGCTTTGGCATCAGCGTACCGTGCTGCCTGTAGAAAAGGACACTTCATTTCATCGAAAGCTGCACCATGGGGGGTAGAAAATATAACACAGGTCCCATAGTTATTAAAATATATTTTATTGATTTTTTTTATAGAGAGGAGGGGAGAGAGATAGAAAGTCAGAAACATCGATGAGAGAGACATCGATCAGCGGCCTCCTGCACGCCCCACAGTGGAGATGTGCCCACAACTAAGGTACATACCCTTGACTGGAATCGAACCTGGGACCTTTCAGTTTGAAAGCCGATGCTCTATCCACTGAGCCAAACCGGTCTCGGCAGGTCTCATAGTTAAACAGAATTTTATTGCTAGGGAATTAGAATTAATAGACTGTTAATGTGTTTAACGATTAGTGGCAAATTATTATTCTTTTTTCATAAGCTCTGCTATTGCCTATTTGCTTGGTTGGGAGGCCAATTCAATAAAAGCCTCTGATTAGATAAATATTTATAGGATTTTTAATTCTATATTTCTCATGCAGCATAGCCCTCTGTGGTTCGAAGCCCACTTTACCTCTACAGTCTCTATATGAGTGTGGATCCTCTTTCCTTTGTGAACACTTTTTTTTTTACGTTTTTATTCATTGTCAACACTATTAACAGATGTCCCCCACTTTCACCCCCATTACCCACATCCATCTAGCCCCATATCTTCTTAGAGTCCTCTTTTTCTTTGTCCCTTCTGTGGCTGTACATCCTTTCCAGTGTACAATTGTCTGCCTTGGCAAGCAAGATCTAAGGCTGCTTTCCAATTGTCCCATCACCTGTTAATGGCTGTTATGCCTCGCTAAGCTCCCAATTATGTGACTATTCAGTTTTAAGGGACCTGGGATGACAATGTGTTAGTGACCTCAACCTGCTTCAAGGAAGAAGTTCTAATCCTTACGTATGTAACAAGGGATCCTTTGATAGCACGTAGGTTCTGAAGTCCCTGTGTTTTGAAGAAGGTTGCGAACTTTTGAAAAACTTAGTTTCTGAACCTCAGTTACATACGTGAATCCTTATAACTTCTTTCATGTATAAAAGTGAGGGGGTTTTATTTTATTTTTCCGATTTTCCAAGCGTAGTAAAATTGAGGCTATGCATTAGATTCTGATTCATCAAATGTAAGTTCAAACACCCTTCCAATAAATGCACTAAGCGGTATAATGAAATATTTTAGCAGCTTTATATCTCTTTTCCTTTCCACCTCTTCTCTTAGCTCGAGACTGGCCGCTTTATTTCACAGGCCGCTTTATTTCACTTTTGAGAAGCCTTCTGAACTAGGGGTTAAGCGTATGGACTGTGGAGCCAGGTGACCCGAGTTCAAATTTTGTTGCTGCTGATAAGTGGCTGTATCACTTTGCATCTGCCCTTAAACTCCATAGATATAGTGATTTTATCTGCAAAGTAGGGATGATGAGGGTTAAATGAGTTACTATCAATAAATCATACTAGGTCTTGACACAAAATGCTTTTTATATGTGAATGTTATTATATAAGTATTTTTCAGTATTTTTCTGCTGTAGTTTAATGGAGTGGACATCTGATTTTTATTTTTTCTGCATAGCATCCCTTCATCTATTGCTAAAGAGTTTTAAATGTGTTCCTTCTGAGAAACAGCTTCCTTCTGCTCTCTGTGCCTTGGTGACACTGCCAGTTTAATAAATAACTTTGTACCAACCTGTCGAAGACTCACACCTCTAGTGGAGAGTCAGGTTGATGCAGAAATAGATGAGATCTTGTTTTCCCTGTCACCTGTACCCCCATAGTTGTCCTGTATCTAATCTTCCTTCATATACCCTCACTCCCACTCGTAACTTTTACAAGGTATGGCAATTTAGGAATATCTGCTGCTACTTGAGCATGATTCCTGGATATCTCAAATCCTTCTTTAATAATCAGCATGAGCCTTCTGACAAAATACAGAATCTCCTTGAAGTGAATATTTTTCTGTTATCTTGTTATATTTCAGAAGACATCTCAGCTCCTTAAGGATCTGATAGAGCTTTTCATTCAATAGCATCCTGCCTGGCTTATCTGTAGAATGCTCATCTAAACCCTGAGATATTTTCACTCCTGTATCATTTTTCCCTCCCCTTTGATTTAGATAATTTCACCTCTCTCTTCCACACTTATTATTTTTTGCCTGAGTTCAATGAACATTAAAAGTTCAGATATGATTTCTCCAATAACTAGAAGCAGAAGGGAATAAAAGCAGGCATGAGTGAAGATCTTCAGTTCTTCTCACCAAAGAGAGGAATCAACATTTGACACTCTTACTACATAGGAATGTGTGTGCACATTAGAATATTATGCCCACCCGGAACCCTCATCACATGCTTCCTGGACGCTAATCACTGCCTTAGGTTCAGTGATACAAATGTAAACGACATAATCCTTGCCATCAAGGAGTTTTTAATCTTTGGGGAGAGACATGTAACCTGGTATGCTGCCACACACAGTAGCCTTTAGGTCAAGAAACATTTGAGGTTGCATTTTCAATATCTGCCAGCCTTTCCCACTCTGTCTGCTAGAAATCAACTTCCCCTTCAAAACCTCCCTTTTATTTTTATTCTTAGAAATATTCAACATGGCCCATTGCTGTCATCCACGTGTTTCCAATAATTCTCTCTTGAACTACAGTGATTCATATAGGATTTTATTTAACCAAATGTTTGATACTCAGAATAATACCCGAGGATAACAATTTAAAACCGGAAGTCTTGATCCTGAAAGATGTCTTCTAAGATAGGAATGAAGGACAGCAATTTCTGAAGCTTCTGTCCAGATGTGTTTCCTCACCTCTCTGTACCTTCCTTCTCCCTGTGTATGCTGCGGTGCTCTGGTTAGCAGGGATCTCTCACCATGTACAGATAGTGAGTTGTGAGAAAATGGTCCGGCGAAATCAAAAGGTATCCATAAAACCCAGGGGTCCTTCTCAGGAGACAGAGGGATTATCAAAAGAATAACCAGTTAATTACAAAAGATGTCTTGGTCACAGTTGGCCTTTATGGGGAAATACTGAAAGACATTGTACTGGGATGTGATATTTTACTGTAGTATTTTCTGAGCTTTCCCTTTCCTGTAACATAATTGCTAATGAATGAAACTGGGCATTTTTGATACGATTTATCATAATAATTAGCTGACATCACATCTCGAAGTCACGGATTAAAACAGGACAAATATTAGGCCAGTCTCTTCTCAAGGGGAAGGATTCTCCACATTGTCCATGCTTGAAGGAGGGATGCAAGTGTCTAATTCCCAGGTTATCTTCATCACCATCCAAATAGCCCAACAGCATGCTATCCGGTTCCCTTCATCTGCTTTCATTCCTTTGAAATTATGCTTGTCTCAGGGAATGGAGGCCCCCAAAATAGCTGTACAACTTCAAGTATCCACTTATTATCTCCTAGACACTGTGAGCTCCTTCTGTCCTCTGCCCAGTATACTACAAAGACTGTTTTATTTCCGTTTTTAACGGAAGATAAATGTGTTGGCAGACTCGTCATTAGCACCATTAGGAAAATAGGTATTCAAGCTAAAAATAATGGAGAGGGTGAAATTTGGGCGTATTTCAAATGAGACTGGACAAAGCACCTGCAGACAGTGCTGAAGGGAAAAATACAGTATTGTCACTGGCGCTAGATCAGGTGACTTCTCCTCAAGGGGACCTTTTAACCCCTATACTCACTTCTGAAATCCTCTTCTGATGAAAATGGGTTTGGCAAATGAGCGCCAGATACATTCACCCTTTAAAAGTCATTGCATAATTGCTTCTGATCTGGCCATTTAAAAGTGTAACTCCTTATCTATCTCCGTGATAGGACTCACATAGTTATTTTAAGGAAAGAAAATGTTTTCTGCACATTTCTCTTTCTTACATGGTATCATGAAATTGAGTCCATTTGGGGACAGCTAAGTTGTAGTCTGTAATTTTCCTAATTGAAAATCTATTCCTGGTTTTCTTTTACATGCTGGGAAAAAAATAAAGGAATCTTCTGACACAAAAACAAAAACAAAATGGCTGTCTATGGTTTGATGTCAAATGTGCAGATCTGTTTTTCCGTGAACATTAGAGGGTTTAGTATGGGCATAATATATTTATTATATACTAAAAGCCCGGTGCACAAAATATGTGCACAAGTAGGGTCCCTAGGCCTGGCTGGTGATCAGGGCTGATCTGTGGGGCAACCGGCAGGGCAATGGGGGAGGGGTTCGCTGGCACCCACCTTGGCTGGCCTGGCACTGCCTGCTCGCTGGCGCCTCCCTCTGCAGGGTGACCAGCGGGTGATCAGGAGGCCCCTTCTGGCACCTGCCTTGGTTGGTGTGGGGCCTGAGACTGGGAGCAGCTCCTGCACTGAGTGTCTGCCCCCTGGTGGTCAGCGCGTGTCACAGCAAGCGTTCGTTCCACCAGTCATTCTGCTGTTCACTTTCTTGTATGTTAGGCTTTTATTATATAGGATGTAAGAAACATCAACAGCAGCCAGTTATGAAGAACACATGTTCCCTCCGATGAAATTCTAAAATCTGTTTCTACCTGTGAATTTCATGGGCAGAGTGGGAAAGAGCTGAAGAAAGACATTTTTAAAATCTCTTTTGAATCATGAAAAGGACCTTGAAATTTCAAATCCACTATATTTTACTAGTCTCTTTCATTTCAACAAAGACAAAAAACTAGTTCAAATTAACAATGCACTATTAAGGAGAGTCAGCAACATAAATGTGTATGTAGCTCATGAATAATAACAGACACATTGGTCTCCTGGCTGCTCTTCCTATTAGCTTTTTAAAAATTCATTGTACTCGGGAGACTTATAAATTGTCAAGCAGTATCGTTTCTGAGGGATATTTATTTTGTAGTCAAAGTGGAAAGATTTACACTTTCCTCCTATGATCCTAGTTCATTCTACTGGGATTAGCCAGACCTGGCAGTCTTTAGAAGATCATAGGCTGGTATATTTAGATAAACCTACGCTGAGAAATATTACATTAATTGAGTTGAGCTCAAAAGAGGCAAATGAATCACTCCCTCAGAGTATGTTATATCCAGTAAGGGCTGGGAGTTTCTTTTGTTGTAAATAATGAGAAATGAAAATGAATGAAGTCAGCTGAAAATAGAATGATTTGGAAAAACAGCAACATTAGTTGTTGAAAATGGATCTATCCTCTGTAAGCAGAGGCAATAAAAGCAACATTATAGTTTTTAAAAATGGATCTACCTTCTGCAAAACATATTCAAGTAGAAAAAGGACTCAGGGATAGAAGTGAAACCCTGCTTATTGGAGAGGACCAGGAGATCTGTGCTTTCTCCTGCCCTCTAACAAAGAGAAAGGTCGGTCTTGAGATTGGAAATGTAGTGATAATTGTGCAATACAGACACCTTTGTCAGAATCTGTAAGTGATAAAAAATGGAAAATAACCAATTGCTAATGAAAGGCGATGGCACCGAAGTCTGGACACTAGTCTTTTGTTGCAAGGGTAGACTTGGAGGGTTTACAAATGAGGAGCTGTGGAAACAGGGAAGGAGCTTCCAGCATTGCTCCCAAATGATTGAGTGGCCAATAGAGGAAGCATTAGCATGTACAGATCCTATATCATACATAGCACTAGACTCACTACCACCATTGTGGAGGCTGAGAGTTGAAGAAAAGATGATCTCGAAGAGTAGCTTGTAATACATAATACAATACTGTACTGACTTCTTCTTCCAGGAGATAGGCAGGTCTTGGGTTTCTTCAGACCAGTAATGGACAGATCCCTACTCTTCCACAGCCAGGCATCTGGAGGGGTTGCTGCCACTTCCTCAAATGGCTGTTACAACTTTTCACAGAGTCTGCAGGGAAAGGACAAGGCTGGTTGAGTAGACTGAGCATTGAAGATGCAAGTGCTGGCTGAGTTTCCTGTTCTTTTCTCATGAAAGGCATATTTAATACTGTTACTTCCCCCAGGAGACAGCTTATGAAATGATAGTAGTAATAGCATTTAACCCAACCCTATATTCCTCTAAAACAGCGGTTCTCAATCTGTGGGTCGAACGACCCTTTCACGGTGGTCGCCTAAGACCATCGGAAAACACCTATTTCCCATGGTCTTAGGAACCAACACACCGCTCCTCGGTGTAACAAAGTGTAGCAATATGAAGACTGTTGCCCATGCTACACCATGATTTAAGACAAAATGTCATTTATTGTAATTAGAAATAAATGTTTCACAATATATAATTACATTGTTTTTGTGATTAATCACTATGCTTTAATTATGTTCAATTTGTAACAATGAAAATACATCCCGCATATCAGATATTTATATTACAGTTCATAACAGGAGCAAAATTACAGTTATGAAGTAGCAACGGAAATAATTTTATGGTTGGGGGTCACCACCACATGAGGAGCTGTCTTAAAGGGTTGAGGCATTAGGAAGGTTGAGAACCACTGCTCTAAAACATCCTTGATATTTCAATGCTGAACTTACTGCTTTTAAATATAGAAAGCTCATTACCTACTAGAGTAGTACAGTCATCTTGGTTCTGGACAATTTTGATTACTGAAAAAAACTTACTATATAAAACCACAATCCATCTCCCTGGGATTCCTGATCATTGCCTTAGCTTTACCTTCTACCTAGACAGAGAGCTCCTACATCCCTCTCCAATTTTTCACTAACCCTCCAATCCATGCTCCAAAAACACCTACTTTATTCAATTACTTCTTTAATGATATGCTATTAAATTTCTTCACTGCGGTTGAATTTATGGTATAAACCTTCTTCTCTAGATTTATTCTCCCTTTCAATATGGAAACATGACTAATACTTGGTGATTTTAAGTTTCATTTCTTTTATGAAGTTTCTTATAACCTCTAATCTCCATTGGAAATTCTCTTTCATTGCATCCTGAAAAGACTAGTGTCAGATCTATATAACACAGGCCTTGGGATTTATATACACTCAGAGCAATTCATGCTAGGTTCCATAAAATACAACAAATGTCAGCAGCTTTACACAAAAGGAGTTTATTTTTTCAGAACCCAATGTGGAAGTTTCTGGTTGGGTAATTCTTCTGGGAATCGCTTTTTTATTCAGTAACTAATGAATACAGGCTTCGTCTATTTGCCATCCTAACTCACCACAGAGTTTTCATGGCTATGATAGAAGGAAAATCAACAGAACATTAAGACACGGGAGTATTTTTACAAGGCAAGTTTGAAAACAGTATATATCATTTTCATTCAATCACACTGATCAAGATTGGTCATATTACTCACTTTGACACACAGTGCTTCAATGTAGTCTTCACGTATGTCCAGGAGGTAAATTAGATGATTGGGTTGGTCCTTAGCATTTCCTCTGCAACACATTGTACCTTGTCTCTGAATACATATGATTCGGAGCCATGGAAGTGTAGGACACTTTTTTGTTGGATAGTTGAATTTCTGGGGCTTCTTATATTTAACACAGATTAATGTAGTGCCAAACACAGCACATGCTTATCCTCACAAGGTCTCAACACATTGATTATTCCTTTCCAGAAGCCCCATCAGAATTAGAAGTAAGACTCATTGATAGCTGGGAGGTGGCATTACATTAAGTGTAACTGTTTGCCATTTTAACTTGTACCTTTTATGAAAATGTAGTATCGTCAGATGCACACCTTTCAGATAAGAAGAATTGACCTCACCTGGCTTAATCAAATTTTGTCACTCAACACCCTTCAGATACCTATATACATTTTAGGGTTCGTGTCTTTACACCTGCTTCTGAATTCTGATGGTTTCACAGTGTAAACTTATCTTCTGTACAAACTCTACTTGAAAACAGAATTTGGACATCCTAATGTCCTCGGTATAGTCCAGAAAACTTAAGTCACGAACCACTGATTAACAGTGGTTCAAACAAAAAATTTTGGCTCTGTGATTCCTTAGATCTTTAAACCCTCTGGCATTGTGATTCTTTTCCTTGTTTTTATTTAGGCTTTTAAATGAGAACAACAACAAAAACCATGGATTTTGTCTATAAATTACCACATCCTTTTCATCTTTGCTCTTTGTTGGCCAATAGTCAAGAACTAAGTTGAAGTGATTAGCCCAGAGGTGAACTCTGGTCCTAGAACACACCTCCTGAGGTCTGGTACAGAGCTGAACATTGGTAAATGGTTTGTTCATACCAGAAACACCTAAACTACATAGTTTAAACTGATACTTGATTCATATGTTACTCTGCTACATTTGATAATCCTTAGATAACTTCAAGTTCTGTTGCTATTCCTCTTTGCTAGAGCATTCAGGGAAATATGATCATTGACTTAGCTTTATCTTCTACCTAGACAGGGAAATATGATTGCTACTCAGAATCTTGTCTGCCAGGCATGGAACTTCAATAAGCAAAAAAGTACACAAAGAAATATTACCGTAAAGCCATGGCCAATCAGGGTGCTGAACAATGAAATTACTATCTCCAAAGTCCAGGTCAGGAAAAAGACAGCTATGATACATAGAGGAAGAAAAATAGGAGGAGGGGGAGAAAAGAGTAAAGACAGTCCGTGAAGTAGAAATTCTAAGATATGAAGAAACTGTAACAGCCTGAAATGTAAGTATAAAAAAGCTCCAATAGTCACAAACTACTCAGAATACCTAAATTAAAAAAACAAACAAACAAAAAATTATAACCAAGGGAATAATAATACAAATGGTTACTATGGATAGAATGGTTAATCCAGAAAAGCATGGTTTTATATGTATTTACATACATTAATTTAAATCTGAAGTTATGAGTATGCTGTTAGTATATCGATTTTACATAATATGACACCAAGTCTTAATTGCAGTAATTTGCTCAAAGTTATCCAAGTAACAAATAAGTACAGAGCTGAGATTTGAACTCGCAGTAGGTTAATTAAATACCTTCTAGTAGTATATTATGGCTAAAGAACCACGAGTGAAATTTTGTGAGGGTAAGTGGAGAGTCACAGAAGCAAAAGGGCTAATGTAGCTATTAAGAAAGAAAATTAGTATAGTAAGATTAGCTTATCTCCTGGCTGGGTGTCAGTTCACTGCTCCAACTCTATTTTCTGTCCTTATCCAAGAAATTAAAGTTAGAATCCAATTCAGGGGAGATAAAGCCTGGATTTTAAACCCAGGTCTTTCTTTCTACTTTTAGTTCACATCTTATTATCTGTAGATTTTGCTTTCGCACATATATTTCTCTTACCCACGTTCCTTCTGTAACTTTTCTATATTCTCCACATATGAAAACTCCTGTGGTCCACAGATTGTTCTCCAAATTAGTCTTTCTCATGCACCGAGTCTTGTCTTCTGTCTGCCCATCTCTGCAGAACTCAGCTATACAATTCCATTTCTTCTTTAAGAAATTTTTTCATCTTTTCTCTGATTAATCACTCTGATGCCAGATGATGTTATTTTTAGCTAAAGTGGATTAAGACAATATGTAACAGAAAAGGTCAAGTTTTACAATTTTTAATATTTTAATGAGAATGCAGATAATCACCAAAATTAAAAAAAGTTCAAACTTCTCATATTGATTTAAATTTAGTATGTAAAATAAACTAGTATGCTTTAAGTAATCATTTCAAAGAGAATTACAAATTTATATTTTCACTTCTCTATATAAGATAGACCCATAACACCTTTCAAATACTGATCTTGCCTCGACCTCATTTTTAAATACTACACAAACACATAGCATAGATTTAAGCACATAGGTCAGAAAAAAGATTGTGTGGTAGAGTTCAGTTCATATTAGCTGGATCTCAGAGGGAAGTGTAGTGTTTGATTTAATGAACAGAAGAGACAGGCTGGTGTGTTACAGAAAACCGGAGAACCAAGCAATACTTAGATGCAGTTACATTTATTACGTGCGGGTCCAGAGGAAAATGTCTCAAATTCTGGGCCCCAACATGGAGGAATTTCACCTGTTTACATTTTTCCCTTCTTTTTCTCCCAAATATGGGGTGTTTCTGGCCCCTTTTGCAAGTTCTTAAGAGCCCATACGTGCTGAGGCAATGAGACCTCAATCAAAGGCCTGGTCGAGTGCCAGCACTGATAATTTTGTCCAGGGAAGTCTTAATGGCCTCTTTGAAGTGGGTGTAGTCTTATTTAAGCAAGCATTTACAAAGGCCAAATAGAGTTAAAATTTCAAATAGCAGTTTTTATATAAGATGGATGCTTCATTTCCCACTGGTTTTATGTACATGAGTCAAATCACTGATTCTTGGTAATTGTCAAGGAGGGAGTTAAATTTATTTGGCCTACTTATATGATAAGGGCCTGGAATGAGAGCTAGGAGTAATCTTCAGAGAATCCAAAAAGCCCTGGACTCTCTACTTTTCCTGGGTGCCTTAAGCCGGGTGTGATAAAGCCACATTGGGATCCCATTGACTTTGACTGCCATGGAGGTGGTCCTCCAGGTGAGAGTCAATCCTTAGGTGGCAAATTTCTTTACCCAAACAGAGTCACCAGGGTGGAAGGGATGAACTGGATCAGAAGTTGGTACAGGTAGAGCGTCTCAGATGTGCTTCTGGGTTGCTTCCTGGATAGACTATAAAGCCTGTAAAAACTTGAATAAACACTGGTAATGAATTTCAGCTTTTCTAGATTGTGTAGATCAGAGTCTGGAAGAGTTACTAGAATCTGTAGAGGCCCCACTGGTTTTAGGGCAGCCTCACAGGCAGCTTTATCTGTGGCCTGGTTTCCTCTCGCTTCTGTGGAGACCCCTTACCTTGTAAATAGCACTATGTACGTGAGCCATTGTCAATGCGTACCTGCTATCAGTACAAATTGTTACTGCTGGTTTTTCTATCTACCAGAGAGCCTGAAACTGGGTGACTCCCATGTTTAACATCCAGTGCTCTAGTATGTTCCAGAGTAAAGCCCTGACCTCATGTGGGGCAGTTAGGATGAGTTACTGCCCTAGAGTTAACTTATTTGCTTTTTTGATAAGCATAGCTGTGGCTGCTACCATCTGGAGGCAAGTATATCACCCAAATGCAAAAGGGTCAAGTCTTTTGGACAAATAAGCTACTGGCCTTTTCTAAGGGCTGACACTTTGGGTGAATATTTCTTTGGTTTTGTCCCTTGTCTCACATACACAGAGGTGGAAAGACTTAGTTACATCTGGTAGTGCTAGTTGACTCATCATCCTTGCTCTTCTCCATGTCTAACTGCCTAATATGTTACCTTAAGGATCCTGGCTCTGAATTCTTTTAGGGGAAAACAGACGTTGAATTTTTTCTGTAGCTGCTTTGTACTGAGGAGGGACAGAGTTTTCCTCAGAGCCAAGAGCCCCTTGCTGTCTGTCAGAGGGACGGGGAGGCCTGGGCACAGAAGGAGGTGGGCTTATGACCTGGCAGAGACAAACTGTAACAAATGGTTCAGTGGAAGGGAAAGAAAACATTTCAGTTTTAATAACCTCTACTGAAGTAGAATTTTTCTCCTCAAAATTACCTCTATTAAAAGAGCCAAAATCAAGACCAATTTACCTATTGTATTTAATTTGGCCCGATTATTTGCATAAACTCAACAAGAATGATTAACTACCTTTGCCAGAATTTCATGATTGAATCTTGGTGTGCCCCAAAGGGCTAGGAAGCCAAGCCATCCGGTCTGCCTGCAGCGACTCCACCTGGACCCATGTCCTAGGTTTTAAGGCCCATCTCAGTAGCACTCCTACTTGTCATGGCTTAGAGTACATGAGGGTTCCGCAGGGACACAGAGGCATCCTTATTGCTCCCCTTCTATTCTGACCAACCACAGTGATGGTAGGGCATGGCCTGATGCTCCAGGGCTCCCAAGCAGGATACCAGGCTTTTCCTTGGCACTCCTATTGGCTTCAAGTCTTAAGAGTTCAGACAGGGCTCTTTAAAACATGATACTCCAGGCAAAGTTTCTAGTCAATAAAACCACTATTAGAAACCAGTCTCACTGAATTTATACAAAGAAATGTATTGCCGTGATTTGTTAAGCATTGCCAAATTACAGAGGAATTACATAAGGAGAAAAATATACTGACCTGCTTTAAGATCTTCTGATTTTCCTTGTCGGTCCTTTCTATGGATTCTTCAGAGTAATATAACGGTCTTCAAATGACAAGGAAAAATTCAAAATGTGTCTCTATTCAAGTAGACAATGATAGCTGTCCTTGTAGTAGGGTTCTTCCCATTTGTCTTTAAAGTTTCATATGGTCTCTGGGAGGGGTGACATGCCCTCTGAGAAAGGACTAAGGGAGCTTTATTGCTTTACAGGGTCTCACATGTCATAGCACCTCACGGGGTCTGTAATTCCCATAACAAAGGGCTGGTACTCAGCATCTAAGTCTATTATACAGTCCCTCTGTTCCAAATAGCCCTTCCCCAGTTTCCAAAAGTTGAGGTTTGTGCCACACCTGACATGGGTATAGCCACACAGACCTGCAAGACAGTATACAGGCTGTCAGCTGTCTTTCAATAGAGACCAAAACCAGATGGGTGTTTTTCTTGCCCATTTGGGCACCTGCCCTTTTGGCAACTGTATTCAAATCTGTAAGGTTAATGCAATATTATTAACACAATAAAGTACAATATTGGCACTGTGGCCACCTTAGGTAGCCAAATCTTCTGCTACACACCTGGTAGGGTTATACAAATATCTTAGGAAGGTGACTAAAGTCTATTCTTGACCTTCCCACACAAAGCAAAATTGTCCTTGTCTTTCTGGAGTCATGTCCATGAAGATGCAGGCAGCATCTAAGTCTATTATACAGTTTTCTGCAGGCCACTGTCAGTGCTGTGCATGGTGGCCAGTTCTTTCTAGCCACAAACATGGTCTGTCTGATTTCTTAAAATTTATTTTGGCACAGGAGAAAGTTGTTTTGCTGTAACAAGCAGCTTAACTCCTACATAACTGGGCTTGGACATCTGCTTAGAAAACTATAGTTTATAAGTTAAACATGTGGCCTTAAGTCCTTCTAACACAACAAGGGTCTCTGGCATCCCTCAGACTCCTCCTCTCTTAGAGAATATCTAAGTCTTGAAGGCTCCCCAGTCCGGAGAGAGTGCCTTTCCTTTGCTCTTTGACTTTAAACTGCCAGTCCAATACAGCCAGAGTTGCAGTTAGAAATAGCTTTGCATATTGCAAAGTGCTTCTGTGGCAGTGGCATGGGTATTAGGCCCCTTGTCTTCCCGCCAGTCCCTCTTGTGGCAGAGCAGCGACCAGGCCTTTCCCAAGGGAGTGCACTGGAAAGGGATCTCCTCTTCCAGCAGCAACCGGTACTGAACCCTTTCAATACATTTGCAAAAAAGGAAGCTTTCACTAACTCTACCTGCTGCTTTCACAGATCCCAGGCCCGCTGCTCTATTCCTGAGGCTGCAGGAAGGCTAGTAGCAGTCACTGGCTTCTGGTTTAACTGCTGCAGCCAGCAAGCCAAAGGCCTAAGTCTTGTATTGCCTGTTGTAAAATGCTCATTACTCAATGGGTAGCAGCGGGGCAGCTAGATTAATTATGCTTGCAGAAAACTTGCGACCTTGAATCTAGTGAAGTTCTGATAAGACACCTGGACCAGATCTCTATGCCAGCAGAGCAGTCTGCAACCAGTAAAAATCAACAGAAATGTATCTTTTTGTGGTTCATAATTAGGGTGCCGACACCCCTAGCCTTTTTTCTGCATTAAACAGAGTAAGTTTCATCTCAAATGGTCTGAGATCCTGTCTATTTAGGCTTTTTACATTTAAGGATACATTTTTCTTTCTGTAACTATTGTTTTCCCTCATAGAGTTTTACTCTAAGCCCCTAGACTCATAGATGATCTTAAGTCTTCCTCCTTTACCACTCTTGATTTCTCTGACCACTGCCTCCCCTCTCCCCTCCCATGTCCCATCTCTCAGTCCATCTGCTTGTCTCCCTCTCCTATTGTGAGTCAGAGGAAGATAATTCCTACAGAGGGGAGAAACAGAAACAGCAGGGTTTTCAGAGAAAACTATAGATGCTGTAATAGTCCTCTCTTTCTAAGGCTGTGATTGACCTGCGGAGAAAATGACTCGTAGTCAGCCTGGAAAGATAGCAGATGAGGATAAGGGTGATAGGGAGATTTCTTGTGAACTGAAAGCCTGGATGGTCTCCTGAAAAAAAAAATCTTAAATCCAGTATAGATGCTATTAGAATCAGGATGAGGGAAGGGAAAGACCAGTTTATGTCCTCTATGATGATCCTAATAACTGAAAACAGCCAAATACAAAATACACAACCACGAAGACAACAGACCACATAAGACACACAACCAGGATTAACGGGGCCCATAGACAGTTAATAACTTCAGCCTTAGTTCCACCTCAGGTGGCTCACATTGGACTATGATGTCACAGCCAGGGAGAGGAGCTGTAAGCCCTGCCCCTGGAGGTATCTGACCACCAAAAAAGCCATAAATAGAAGTTCTTTGAAATGTCACAAATTTATACATTTAAATTAACCCTAGGACTTCAAAATTTTGATTTAATATAGAAAATTCACATATCAGAGCAAACTGAAACCCTTACTGAGAGAAATTTTTATTAGCTAAGTGGGCTGATTCCCTCTCTGACGGAGAGCAAAAGGCTCTGAGAAAAAGAAATCTCAGCAGCTACTGAAAACTTTTGCATTCCGTCACAACAGGTCTGCCCTATCTTTAAACAAATGAAACAATAGAAAGATAATACTTTCCTAGGTACAGCCAGAAGGCACAAAGTGGCTTTCATTCACACAGACCAGTTAATGAGCAGATAATTATGCCAAGACAGACAAACCTCTGTGCTCACACTCTCTCAGTAGACTAGCCCAGATAAACGAAACAATGCCTAACTCCCCAGACAGACTTGAGGGCATTTTTGGCACCCATGCCCCAGAACAAAATTCTCAACCAACGTCTTGGTGAGAACCTACCAGAGGAGTTAAGACTGTATCCAGACCCAACTTTTCAGTAGCAAATTGACTAGTCCCACACAAACAAACAGCAGAGTGAACTCATAATTCCTTAATCGAATCTGAATTCATTCACCTCCAGAGTCCTACATTTATATACTAGCTAGTCCGAGTTTTTAACTTCTACGAGGTATTTACCCAGAGTTTAAACAGTCCACTTAATTCCTGGTCCTCCTAACCAAACGGGGTCTCCGCTAGACCCTGAGGAAGTGCTTGACTTCCAGGGAGATGATCAAGTTCCCCCTTTTACTAACTCAGAGTAGGCCTAACTGATGAGGCCCCTACCTTAGCGATTCTGTGGACAGGTCCAGAAGTGTCCATCTACTCTTTCCAGATGTCAGCTGGGTCCTGGGCTGAGGTCCGGGAGTGCCCACAGTCCCCAGGTTCAATTCTGCTAAATCAGCAGAGTGGCACCTCCCGGAGGCCTCTCCGGTTCCCCCAGACACTAAACCCGGCCCATTCACCAGAGGCCAAAAGGCCAAGCACAGTTGTTTTCTGGCTCAGAAAACCATTCATGTTACAGAAAACTGGAGAGGAACCAAGCAATACTTAGAGATGGAGTTACATTTATTACGTGTGAATCCAGAGGAAATATCTCTCAAATTCTGGGCCCCAACATGGAGGAATTTTCCCTGTTTATATGTTTTTACCTTCATTCTTTCCCAAATATGAGGTGTATCCAGCCTCTTTTGCAGTCCCTATGTGCTGGAGCCTTGAGATCTCAACCAGAGGCCTTGCCTGGTGCCAGCACTGATAATTTTGTCTGGGGAAGGTTTAATGACCTCTCTGAAGTGGGAATAGTCTCATTTTCCTTATTAATTAAGCAAGCAAACATTTACAGAAGCCAAATAGCAGTGTTGAAATTTTAACAACAGTTTTTATATAAGATGGATGCTTCCGTGGAGACTTATGTGTCAGTAGTTAATTCTCAGGAGACAATCTCTCATTTTCAGAAGGTTCATCGGTATAACAACTATAGGAAAATTACCTGTATGCTTTAAAAACTCAGAATCCACAGTCCCAACCCGTTCATGCTCTTTGGGATGATCCTGTGCACAGCTGGATCCAGGGGCTCAAAAGATGTTCTCTGGGTCTGTTTTATTCCTTCTCCCCCTTTCAGCATTCACTCGGTTAACTTCTTCACAAGGTTAACTGTATCTGAAATACTTTTTTTTTCTTTCTTTTTTGGTCACACATTGGCTGCTAGGCTTGCCTAAGGCTGTATTTTCTTGAATTTATATCCAGCAGAAAAAGTGAGTTTGCTCCGTCCAGAGCTCAAATAAAAGTCTCAGGCTTTAAACGTTTACTTCAACGGGCAATGGGGAACCCCGTATCTCTTTTAGATGTGTCAAAGACTTAATCAGATTTTGTGATATAGAAAGCTGACTGACAGGAGTAAAGATGATGGGCTTCGGAGAGAGAAAAGACTGGAAGTTTGTGACATTTGAAATAACTGGGTGAAAAGTGAAGGGACCCTGGAATAAGGGGAAGTGAGAAGAGAGAGCTGAGCAGTAGAATCACCAAACATTTCAGCCATAGCTGGTTTGCTCAGTGGCTAGAGCAACAGCCGGTGGACCTAAGGATCCTGGGTTAGATTCTGGTAAAGGGCACATACCTTGGTTGCAGTCCCCCCCCCCCCAGCCCCCGCCCTGGTGAGGGCGCATGCAGGAGGCAACCAATTGATGTGTTACTCTGTCTTTCCATCTCTCTAACATCAGTGCAAAAACATGCTTGGTTGAGGATTAAAAACAAAACAGAAAAAAAAAATTGAAAAAAGACATTACAAAATAACGCTGACACAGTTTCATGTATAGCAATAGAAGGTACATTTCTGGATTTGCAATGAGTGGATTTAACTTCCCACAGTTAATACTGTAGCGTTGAAGGTACATGTCACACATTTCCATAGAAGTGAGTGCTAAATTTCACCAAGTAATTATTTGTACTTGTTGTGGTGATTATACATTTTATCCTTAATTTCGGGCATACTCTTAGAGTAAAGGGGAAGTCATTAAAATCTTTAAGCAGGGAAGTGACAGAATTAGTTTTGTGAAAGAATAGTCAATCTCTTGAGAATGAATTTGAGGAAGGCAAGAATGAAGAGGCTACTACAACACTCCAGGTGAGTCACTCAACTGGAGGCAGCAATACAGTAAACTGAATAGACACAAGAGACACTTAGATGGTGAAATCATCATTATTTGGTCATGTACCAGATATAGAGAATTGTGTAGAAAGAGATAGTGAAGATAAATTCTATATAACTGTTTTTTAAAAATCACAAAATCAGTTTCAAAATGATAATATGCAAATTTTTTAGTAGAATAAGATATGCAGCCATTGTCTATCTCTGTCTCTCTCCCTTCTTTCTGACTCAAGGTCAGATCCATACAATCTAAGGAGACTATTGATTTCCTATATAATTGTTGTCATTAATTTTTAAAAAATCTGGCTTATTTGCCCTGTAAAGTCTCGTACGTTCTGAATCTTGAATGCATAGCCATGGTGGTGTTAAAAACATTCTCTTTCCCCCTTCTATTATCTTCCTTTATATTATCCTTGGTTTTGGAGGTTTTTTCCAGATTCACATTTAGTTTTTTGGCACAAAACGTATTATAGCTCGTCTTACGTACTTCCATTGGGAGAGTCATAATTTCCAGTTATCTATTTTTGGAAGCACAATAGTTACGACTTAATTATGTGCGCCATTATTGCTTTAGTGCTAGCTTTACCCAGGAGATTAAAATTCAACACGTGTATGAAATACTCCTGTATCATTTACCATGGTAACCAGTAGAGTATCAGGCATAACTAACCTTTCTGATGCTTTGATAAGTAAGTGAATAAATGAGCCTGTGTCCTCTCACTGGCTCTTGGCGTGCTGCCCCAAGAGACCTGGGCCTGTCACCTCCTTAGCTGGATGGGGACCGAAGAATCCTGGCTTACAATGTCTCTGTCCAAACCTTTGCACCAAACAGAGGACTACACGGTAGCCTGGCTTCTAGCCGCCCAAGGCTGGGTCTGTAGGAGGACACCAGCCTGTCCGAGAAAGCCCAGTGCTTCTAGGAGAATTTCCTGTTGGTTCTCGCCAACACAGGAGACAACAGGCCCTTGACCTTGACCACCCTTTTTTAAATATATTTTTTTGATTTTCTACAGAGAGGAAGGGAGAGGGATAGAAAGTCAGAAACATCGATGAGAGAGAGACATCGATCAGCTGCCTCCTGCATGCCCCACACTGGAGATGTGCCCGCAAGCAAGGTACATGCCCCCGACCGGAATCGAACCTGGGACCTTTCAGTCCGCAGGCCGACGCTCTATCCACTGAGCCAAACCGGTCTCGGCTACTGCCCTTTCTTAGAATATTTACTAAAATGAGCTTATGGTTCTGAACCCTTCTTTTTTTCAAATTTTATTTATTTGCGTGTTTGGATCTTGAGATCCAGTATCTTCTACAACTCAGGAGTGTCTTTTCCCCAGCCTCTCTGGGAGGATAGGATCCTAACTTCAATATTTGCCGGAAAGCGAAGTCACATTTACACTGAGCAACCGCTTATGATTTCTCCCTTCTGTCTCTAGTGAGCCTCTGATTGCCCCTCTTCCCCCTCCCCCTCCCCCTTTCTTCATTCTCTCTTTGCTTGCCTCTCCTGCCAGTTAGGGAATAAAATCTGTAGTCATCACTTGAACTGCTGCCTCACTGTGCTGGTGGTTCACACAGGCTAAAATCATGCCACAGTCTAGGTTGAGTAAGTGCTGGTGTGTTTCTAAGTCTCCATAATTCACCCCATTATTCAGGTTTCACAGAGACTCAGGAGCTAATGAGGCATCTTAAAGTTTATGATTTCACTTTTAAGTGGAATCTAATTAAACTAACAAACAAAATAGAAACAGAATCAGAGATACAGAAAATAGACTGATAGCTGTCAGAGGGGAGGGAGGAAGGGGATTGGGTGAAAAAGGTGAAGGAATTAAGCAAAGAAAATCCTCACAGAAACAAGACAACAGCAGGGCGATGACTAGAGGGAAAGTGTGTAGGGGGAGAGAGAAGAGGGTAGAGGAGGAATACAGGGTAATGGAAGGAGACAAGACTGGGGCGGTGAACACACAATACAAAATGCAGATCATGTATGATAGAATTGTAGACACAAAATCTGTAGAATTTTTTAGCCAGTATCACACCAATAAATTCAATAAATTTTTAAAAGCTTCTAAACTTCTGCAATTTCATCTTCCTGAAGCCAGTTGTGGGATATGCTCACTATATGCCTTTGCTAGATGGCATTTTCTACCCAAACTATATCCGAGATCTTTTTATGTTTTAACTCTGCTTAATGCTGAGCTGGCTAAATAGGAGCAGACTATAGCCTCGTACAAAAAGTTAATATGAGGGGTCCGTTTGAGGGGTCTGTTTGGGTTCAGAGTTTAATAAGCGTTAAACCTAACGATATCCACCCCCTCTTTATTCAGCAGACTTGCACCACTTCCATAAATGCAGATTTAAGTAAAGTTCCGTGTCTGTAGTTCATATACTTTACTTTCTCTTATTGGAGCCACAGAGTTTCAACTTATACATAACTAATTGTTGTCTAACCACCACACGGAAATTACATCTATTTTGCCTTTCCTTTCTCAGCTTGCATTAGAAGGTTCAGCTACAGAACGGGCATGGTACTATGCAATTGGAGGGCAATCCTACTTGAAGTTGATAAATCATTCAGGCAGGACTCAAATATTTATCAAAAATACATTTACCTAAATCACAGTCCCTCTGCACACAAAGCAGCTAAGTTGATTTGCCAGCACTTACTAAATAATTTATCGAACCCACATCTGTTTGCACCAAAAAGCGGCTCCTAGGAAAATGAAATAAAAGCGACTCTTTCTGGGAATAGGAAGTTGGATAATAATGCGATTGTAACTCATCATCAAATTGTAAATGCTGAGTTCAGTAGTCAAATAATTCCTGGTGTGTTTTAAAATAGATACAATAAACAAAAGACATGTTTTGTTATTCTCAATTTAAAAGTGGTCTGTAGTGCCTCCTGCCTCTTCACTAGTACTTTCGTTCACCGATGAATCAAAAATACCAATCTTGTGTGACGGATCTAGAACTTTTGGTTTTGACCTGAGCTCTTAACTGAACTTTAGTAGCTAAGACAACACTTTTCCTCTTTCTCCAAAATGGTCTAGTAACAGTTCCTGCAATTCAGAGTCTCTGTTAACACTTAATACCCAAGACATGGTAGCAATAGGGGGAATTCTGCATTTTGCCTCGTGGGCTAGTTCTGTCCCCAGCAGGTGGTGTCCCAACAAGTAAAGGTGCCCCCCTCCCCTTTCTCTCTCTTTTTTTTTTTTTTTGCTAGAGAGGTATTAGGCAACCTTGGCTAATTAATATTGTTCCACCAGCTTAATACATTTAAAGACATATTTTTTACCCATAGTAGCCATAAGAATGCTCCCTGCAAACTTCCCACCCCTGAAAACGTGTAAGTAGACAGAAGATCTCATTGCTGTTGCATGCAATCCATCCCTATGTATTGGCCAAACGGACTTTTCCTGGCCAATGACAACACACAGCGGGAACACTAAGACCCACTCCTGTGAGAGATGGCATTCCTATGACTGCACCTCTACTCAAGGATTCAGAGATGGCACAATCCTGGATTCTCTAGGCCCCATCCACCAAGCTTCGCTCTCCTTTACTTGAGACCAGAGTTATAAACCCACATTTCCCCAGTTCCCTCCTCATTTCCCCTCTGAAACCCTTTCAGTCAGTCTTACTCTGGTCTCGGTGTCTTCTCTATGAAGGAGTAGCATGTAGACCCTCCTCTACTGTCCTCTCTGAGCTGGAATTACTGGGACTTCCTACCTCCAGGTCAGGCCCTGCCTGCTTCCTGAGACATTCCTGCCCGAGACAGGACATTCACTGGGACTTTCCCAACACACCAAATTATGGGATGGGTCTTGGCGCCATAAAACTGGCTATGGATTTTGCTTATTGTGTGGTAGAGTATGGACTGCTAATCAAACTCCAACTTCTTGCCTTATTAGTGTGGTCTGTATGACTGGTCTTTTCTCTCTTGGCTCTCTATCTCGGACCTGGACTTCACTGAGAACAAAGTCTAGCTCTGAACTCTTGTGTACTTGACTGATCCTTGACATGCTGCCTCGCCATTGCCATCACCTCCTTCGGCAGAGGTGAGTTCTGTTTCTTAACTGCCAGCCCCCAACTGATGCTTCATTGCAAATGGACTCATTATTCAGATTCACACTGCTACCTCCCCTTTACTAATGAGCTTCTCCGGTGTTTCTGGATTAAATTGGAACCAGATTAAAGCTTCTCTAAGATGGCCATTTTGACACAGTGGGTCAAAGTGTTAGCTGTAACCAGTGCTCAGTCTTTTAGACTGGTCAGTTTCTCTAGGCCAGGCTAGGTTTTCTCCTTTTTGCCAATTTAATTGGGCATCCAGCATGTGTTGAACTGAGGCCACATTAAGTTCATAGAGAATTTTTAAAAAATTATCTTGTTTTCAACAGAGCTTTGAGGGAGATGGCAGAGAGAGACTGCGGAAGCTAGCTAGCATCTATAATACCCAGCTTTTGAGAACAAAACTAATAATAAAAATTTTACCTACAGTGTTTATTTTTCCTTTATTTATCTGTCCCTAGCAATGAAGTCAACTTGTCATAGGTTTTATAAAAAGTAAAATTAAATTATCAGTATTCATATAAAACCATAGCTTGTTTGTGTTTTTCCTCTTATTTGTAAGTAGTGTATAACTAAT
The DNA here is from genome assembly GCA_004026805.1 of Lasiurus borealis. Lineage (NCBI taxonomy): Eukaryota > Metazoa > Chordata > Mammalia > Chiroptera > Vespertilionidae > Lasiurus > Lasiurus borealis. The sequence goes on along the minus strand of PVJN01005730.1, from coordinate 54,234 downwards.
TTGATAGCAAATTAGTTATAATGAAATGTAACTGAGCTTATTATATTACCACAGCTTTAAAAACAATTCCTTCTGTTGTCTAAGGAATCCTTGGGAAGGGGAAATCCCAGGATTGATTCATTTGCTGCAACGCAGTTGTCTCTCTTTCCTCTCCTTTCTACATACATGTTCTTGGTTCCTGTGAGAGACTTCAGGAGGTCCTCTCCTGGCTGTTCTTTTGAAGAGCAGCATCTCAGATCAGGGACCTGCTGACAGTGAAAAGGTCACATGGGTTCCCCAGGAAGCCGAAGGCAATGGAGAGCCGACGTGCTATCTCAGAGCCAATGTCACTTTTAAGGAGAGTTATACTGTACATCTCTGGAGAAGCCACCGGGATCTCCTTCGAATCAACTAGTATCCAATCAAGAATCAGAGAGGCAGTCTAAGTGCTTTCAAAGTCATAATAATATTTGACCTAAGGGATGTGCTAACCTTCCTGTGTATACATTTATTATACTTAATATAGAGATGCTGTTGAACATATTGTTTTCATGAAAATCATGGAAGAATTTTCTCACAGTTCGTACTATGAAATGCACTATTTGTCTTTAGCAACTGTTTGCTTTATTCTCTTGTAAACTCGGCACATTTTATAACTCTTTCATGAGATTCATTGCTTGGTGAGTGTTAGTCATTTGATCAGTTCCTGAGCAGTTATTTTAGTTTATTTTTTTTGCCACAGTTTCTCCAGTACCTTTTCTGATTTCTTCTCTCATGGATCTTTCAGACATTGTGTGTGTGTGTGTGTGTGTGTGTGTGTGTGTGTGTACACAATGAAAGTATAAATGAAAATCTTCCTTTCTGGTTTGGTTGAGTAAACTCCTATTGGACTCACCCTCCTGTAGACAAGAACTATAAGTTCTGGACAAATGAAAAAAAAATCTACAAACACTGGAAAATGAACATAACAAGGCAGTTCAAAAAGGGGGTAACGCTTGAATGAAATTGTTCTTAAATAGCGAGTTTCATATTTTTCTCTCTTCAGTGTCTCGCAACTGGTGTGCTGGAGAGACAATAAAGCTTCAATTAAAATGAATAAACAGAATTTTTCTGTTGGGGGGAAAAAAGTTTTGGGTAACCTTACTCATAGATGCTGAAAAAGTGAGGGGATAAATGAGAAAACAAAAACTAGTGACTAAATACATAATCCAGAAATACGCACATTATCTAAGATAACTAGTTAAATGAAAGAGTAAGGTATGGTTTTTATATAGCATGCTGTCTTTAATGGAAAAGCAAGGTTTGTATCTGTGTATGTTTGCATTTGCATAAAGAAACTTCAGAAGAGAAGGGAGAAGGTAACACCAGTGGTTAAGCTAAGGGAGAAAAACAGAGAGGATAAAGAAAGATAGAGGAGTAAGACCTTCTCCTTGCATTGTTTTCTTTATCTGGCGGAATGTACAAGCCGGGGAAGTATTGCACATAAAATACCAGCGAGCAAAACATATCAAACAGCAGCGTGAGCTGTGAGGCTGCGCTCTGATCCCCAGATCAACAGAATCTCGGTGGAAAGAGGCTGCGGAGTGTGTGCCTTCACGCTTCAGGGAACTAATCCTTTCAAGTCGCTTCCTGACAATCTGTCTCCTGCCTGCTCCTCGCTATCGGGAAACACAGGGAGTTCTCCCACCAGGAAACTCGCATCTCTGGTGATACTGACAGCAGTGGAATGGGATGTGTGCACTTGGCCGAGGCATTATCATCATGATGGACTCTACCTCATCCCCAATCTTCCTAGATGAGGGAGCAGGCAAGGCAGTGGCAGGCAGTGCCCATAGCTCACCCACATTCATCACCAACAAACTCCCCCTTCTTTGTGCTCTAGTGGCACTGAGAAGAGAAAGCACTGCCGAGGATAATTCTGAAGTCACCTCCCTAATCTCCCCTTTGGGGACAGCTTTGCCCTTGGTCACCCAGCTACTGGTGGGTCAATCTGGGAATCGGTTCTAGGAATTCCGACTCTAGAGCCCTTGTTCTTGACCTCTGCATTTTCCTGTTACTTCTAGAGAAGGTCTGAGGCCAGGGGATGCTCCAGGGATGCTGAGTCTCCTTTCAGACCATTTTTGATTGAGTCTTTACTCTTCTCATCCAGTCTGATGGCAGTGATTTTTTTGGTCTACCAAATGATACACTGTCTTCTTGAAGAGCCTGTGACATTTTGAAATCAATATCCCACTGGCTGTAAATTTGGTCTGAGCGTTTATAAGAGTTGAGACGTACTGCCCAACTGACCTTCCCAGACAGTGGAACTCTGAGAGCAAGGGCCTGGGATGGAGCTTAGCTGGCACCAGAATCCAGCCTGGGCACTCTGAGTAAGTATATGGCAGAGTGATTGACTACAGTTATATAGTTTATGATCATCTCTCAAACCTTAGGGCTGGAGGAAGTGAGAGAATCACAGTCATGAACTTCCCCAGAATTGAGAAATGAAAACAGGACAGGGACTACTGTGAATCTTCGCAGGAGAAAGAAAATGGCTTCAGTCCAGGAAGAGAAAATTCACGGCCATCCACACAACCTTGATGCCAACACAGGGCAAAGATCCCCAGCAAGGGGCTCGTGCTGCTGCATATTCATGGATGCAAATCAGGCCCCAGAGCTATAGCGCTTGGCTCGGAGATCTCCAATCTGAGGGTTAACAGACATTCCTGCAGGTTTCGGTGAATATTAACCAGGAGGGGGTGCCAAACAGCAGGTGAGCTCAGGTGGCAACTTTTCTTCCAGCAGTGGTACCTCGAGATACGAGTGCCCTAACACACGAGATTTTTGAGATACGAGCTGTCTAGAGAGCGATTTTTGCTTAGAAATACCAGCAACATTTGAGATAGGAGTAATTGCGCGGATAGGCCGGCTGCACACTACCCACCAGTTTCCCGTGACTTGAGCGTCTCATAGTTTCCCACACCTCAAGGTTACGGAACGAATTAAACTCGTATCTCGAGGTACCACTGTATTTGAGAAATGGAAGCCTCCTGTAAGAAAATGGCCCACCTTCCCATTTGGCTTCTCTGTGATCTGGGGCAGGGTGTGGCTTCTTCAGTGAAAGAAAACCTAAGAGCCCTGGACCATGGACTCCTGCAGAATCACCCACAGCCCGGGACTGTGAGTGCCAGGAGAGCAGGGACCATGGCACTTACTACTGTATCTCCTCCTGTGAGTTAGCACAGTGCCTGGCTCCCTGCATAACAAATAGCAAATCTTAGGGGTTTCCTACAACACTGACCACCTTACAGTTTCTGGAGGTCAGGATTTGGGTGTGGCTTAGTTGGGTGCCTTACCTTGATTCTTTCACAAAGACACAGTAAGTTCCAGGCCTTGATTGGGAAGGATCTACTTCCTAGGACTCAAATGCTGTTGGGGAAAGTGGCTGGCGCTGTGGATCTCTCCCCAGAGCACTGAACAAATGGCACCATGCTTCATCTGAGTCAACCAACAGGCAAGCGAATTAGCTGAGCTATCTTTAGGAATCTCTGTAAATCAAAAATGACTCTAGCCAAAACCGGTTTGGCTCAGTGGATAGAGGGTCGGCCTGTGGACTGAAAGGTCCCCGGTTCGATTCCGATCAAGGGTATGTATCCTGGTTTCGGGCACATCCCCAGTAGGGGCCGTGCAGGAGGCAGCTGATTGATGTCTCTCATCGATGTTTCTAACTCTTTATCCCTCTCCCTTCCTCTCTGTAAAAAAAAAAAAAAAAAAAAAAAAAAAAAAAGATAGAGTAGTTTTTTTTTTAATATAACAGTTTATTAAAACAGTATTATTTTAAAAAGGAGGTTGGGGGATTTCAACATGAATAGTAGGGAGTCTGGACAAGTGGCAATGACATTTTAAGATCTCACTGAGTCCTCATGTAAAACATAATAGAAAAAAAACAAACAAGGAAAATATTTATAACCAAAGGAGGTGAGAGGATACATGTAACAAATCCCCAAAGACAAGTGCTAATCACAAACAGCTATGGGTATCCATAGGTGAAATGCCCACAGGTATCACTGGAAAGCAAAGTGGGCCTATTTTTTAAAAGAGCAACTGAAATTGGGTAGGATGTCAGCTTTTCTAATACCGGCAAGGGGCCTGCCATAGAAAGACCTAAAGGGCTTTAAGCCATTTAAAAAATATATATATATTTTATCCCTCTCCCTTCCTCTCTGTGAAAAATCAATAGAGAGCTAGAGACATCGACCAGCCGCCTCCTGCACGCCCCCTACCGGGGATGTGCTTGCAACCGAACCCTGGACCCTTCAATCCTCAGGCAAACGCTCTATAAACTGAGGCAAACCAGTATCGGCAAGCCTTCTTAAAATTGACACAACAGGACTTCTAAGACAAGGCCCTACATGAAAGAGAAACTGTTGGAGTCAAAATTGGGCAGATTAAGGATAATACAAAAAAGGAAATAAAAGATCCAGTTAGATAGAAAGTGCCCAGCCTCTTCCTCTATCCTCCATACAATTTTTTGGCACTAAACAAAAGCAACAGAAGAGGGAAAAGCTTCCCTAAAGCAGACTTAATTCTAAAACCAACTCTCCATACAACCAAAGGATCAAGAGCAAATCCGATAGAAATTTATTATAAGAAAAAATTATAGTTTAGAAAAGGAGCCCAACTGACAATAAAAACTATAAATCCTATAAAAACTATAAATTCACAGGGTCTTCTAAAGAACATTCAAATTATACAGTCCATTATACAGTCCATAAAAAATTAATTTAGTTAATTTTGAAAAATTCAGAAAAGAAACAGAACTCAGAAAACAATTAGTAAAAACTAAAAATATTTTCTGAAATGAAGAGGGCTCTAGAAGAAACAAGAGAAATAATCAATACATTTATTACTTCCCTTAGAGAATTTCTCAAGGAGAAAATGAAAAATCAAGATGAAGTGAGGAAGAAGATAAGGGTTGAGATAAAGTGATAAATGTTGAAGACGGGCATAGAAGACCCACTTAAGGATAATTGAATGTCCTAAGAGGGTAGGGGGGAAATTCAAGGGAAATTTCTTGAATCTGGGGGAAAAATGATCAGAAGCTACACATTGAAAGCATGCTGCATACCTCAAGATATCAACCCCAAATGGCTATCCCTTTTTTTAAAAAAGAGGGAGAAATATTTCAAGACAACTTTGAAAAACTAAATCACATGACTTATAAAGGAAAAATAAGATAAAAAATGCGATTATCACCACTTTTTGACAGTGCTACTTTATGCCAAAAAAAGAACATATATAAGATTGCCAATAAATTGAAATCGTGAGCCAAAGATTTTATATTTAGCAAAACAGATTCTTGTTGATAAAAGTCATGAACAAGCTGTTATTAACAGCAGGAAATCAGAGTATATGTTTTTTTCATGAGCCTCTCTTGGTGGATCTGTGAGGCAATCATATTTAGCCCACCAAAATGACCAGGGAGACCATCACATCAAGACTGGTGTGTGATAAGCATGAAACTTATTTACCCATAGAAGCAAATGATAGGAGTGTTACAGTCTTAAGAGTGTATAGGACATGTGGCAACATGGTCTGATAGCATCAATATCATACAAATGGAAGTAGTATGAGGACATAGGGAGAAAGGAATGCAAACCAATTTTTATAATTGCATATATATGTGTTTGCATTAGTGTTACAGTAATATTTAATAGCTGTTAAAAATGACTTAGGAGATACTCTAATTCTAATATTTATTATTTACTGTGACCTTGAGAGTCAGATATATAGTGGTGTGGACAAAAAGGAGAGACAGATCCAATACAAGAGGGAAACTACAAGCTCTGCAGGTTTAAAATTAAATCAAAAGTATCAATATAAACTTCTATCACTAATTTCTATATGTATGTATGTGCATATGTATCTTTTTTCTAGCTTTATCCACAAAATACCTAAAAACAATCGCCAACTCAGTACCAATATTCATTTCTAGCAACCATATTTTAGCCTTAAAATGACATCCCTTACTGAAAGAAACCAGAGATTCTTGGAGGAATGGCTGATTGCACATCTAGGAATGGGATGATTGATTTCAGATACTCTGGGATCTTTATTTTTTTATGATAGCAGAAAGGATTCGTGTTTATCTTTTGGATCACTGTGAGGGGGCTTATTTAGAGGTGAGTGTGGGGGAACAATGAGGAGTACATATTTATGTCAATATATTTCCAAAAAATTTCTGTGCTTTTTATTAGAGGGGGTTTGTTAGTTGTATCTTCATGTGTTGAGGTGTGAGGGCTTCCTTAACCTGGCTTTTTTGTCTGAAGATTAAGCTGTGCTAATAAAAGGTAGAGTCTGGTTTGTACTAAAGGCAGTCTATGTCCATTTATGATATCTCTTCATCCTGCTTATTGAGGCAGCTGAGATTGATGATATAATAACAGTTACTTGTATTATGCAAAGAGCCCTGGGATCTGAAGAATGAAGATCTGATAAGTGAAACTAAAAATGAAAAAGAAACAATCTAAACACCAGTGGATTGAAGGTCAGAGAGAATAATCTAAAGATTATTTGGATTTCCCTCTGCTCTATCCGTTATTGTAGAATACATGAAAGTAGCTAATTCCTCAAATCTGAATGTCTACTTAATGAGAGGGCAACTTTTCATTGCCTTGAGTCAAACCCCAGGATGCGTGGTTATCTAATAAGCGAAGACTCGGGGACCATTACACAGCTTTCTGAAGCTCTTGTTCCAGCTCCCTCTGTCTCCTCCGCCTTTGAGCTCCATCTTTTTAGCTTCATGAGAACTTCCCGTTCTTCTTGGTTTCTCTTTCCTTGTCTCCTTGGTTCAGAGTTCAGAAAAATGTGTCCAGATAGGAAGCAAGAATGCTCATGTGGCTAATTGTATTTGTTTACCTTTCCTCAGCACTTCATTGCTCTGCTTCCTATTAGCCAACATCTACAAATATGGTAGATTATTTTCCTATATCTCTACAGTGTTCTGTTTGTTTATACCATAGAGCTAGTCCAGCAACTATTATTCAAAGTAACAGCTGAGATAAAAATTTTAAAAATAAATTATGGTCAAGTAATGTTAAAAAATAAATTATGACTTTATCAAATACCTTATAACTTACACCATATCACAGAGGAAAGTATTTTATGCTAGTAACAGTTCAATTCTAAACCCAGAGTGTCTAAGTTCAAACTTTGCTTCTTTGCTCATTGCCATGGGCAAGTCACTTAACTCTCCTCAGAGTGCCCTGATTTCCCTTCTGGTTTTTACTATTTTTTTGTTGTTCTCTTTTTTAAAGAATGATAAGAGTACAGCGTACACCTCACTGGACTACTATCTAAATTAGTATGTATTAGTATGTCTAAAACACATAAAATAGCCACATAGTAAATGTGACTTAAGTATCCAATATTTTTCATCTTATACTCACTTCACTCTTTCTAGACCTAACCTAGTATCCATATTAATTCTCAGCATTTACCATCTCTTTGTGATTTTTCTGTTATCTTTTCTAATGTAACATTTGGAATATTGCACTCATTTTTATAGAAAAGGGGGAGATAGTCTCATCTAAGGGATGGGAGCTCTGTTTTCCCAGGTAGACTCGGTACTGCCATTGCTCAGCACAGTCTTTGAGGGAATTAATCTGTTTAGTTTCCTTCAGATAAGATACATAAATAAAGCATCAGATTTATTGGTATATCTTCTCTCTTCAATATCACACCATCTAGTCCAACAAATGAAGTCACTGGAAGTGATAAATTGCCCTGAATATGAAAATTAAGAAGCTTATAAGAAACTCAGATTTATTTTTCTCGAATGTACTATGTATAAATTAGAAATTCTCATCACTTGCTACACTCCACACCCCAACATACTTAAAATATGATTAAATATCCCTTTCCCTTACTTTCAGATATTTGTATATACTGACTTTTTTTTCTATTTATCCTATATAAGATCTTTTTGAAATGTACCTAGAGTTAAGGACTGGAAATTTTGTAATTGCATTCTGTGTTCCACTACTCTAAAGCTGCATACATGTATAATGTAATTAAGGAAGCTTAAAATCACAGAACTAGAATAAAGACTTCAGGCATTTTAAAGAAAATTTTCAAATATGCTATATATAAATTTAACTACTTTGGTCAGCTAGTAAGGAGATTAAAACTATATCTAAAAGTACATTGAAATTAATATGTAGTTATAAGATATAATGGAGTTATTTATAAAGTCTAATCTGGCTGAAAAACCTAATGGAAGTGTCTTCTGCATTTTTTAGGCAAGGCTTATGATTTCTATATTGTGCTGAAGGCAAAATAACAATATTTGCAGCAGCTCAATGAAAATACCCAAATTGATTTAAGCTTCTTACACTGGAGCCAAAATTTATTACATACTCATGAGCAAGTAAGAGTTTCATTTTCTAATAAGATTTTTATTAGCATTAAAAAAACTGTTTGCCTTTTCATCAAGGGTATTTTTGACTCATTTAAAATGGTTGCATTTTTTAATAGAAAATTTTGAAGAAATGTGAATGAGAATAAAATTTCTCAACTGGAAAAGCTTTGAAAAAAAATCTGAAGTTTTTATAAAAAATGAAAGTACCCAGGTATTATGGACTACTGGTTCCTGGTGCAATGAGTAATGAGACTAGAAGTTGTATTTTAGGATAGTGGAACAAGTATAAAGCTAAATAAATTGGAGCATCAACTTTTCTTAGATGTAGCAGAGACGTGAACAAACCGCTGACCCCCAGATGGGAGACACATAGGCAGATACAGAGAAATCACAACTTACTAGAAGAGAAACCTTTGTGAGAACCAGTGGTAGGGTAGGAAAACCTGAATTTAATTGACAAATTGGTGGAGTCTCAGTGTAGACAACCACAAGAGTTAAAAACTACAGGGGAATCCTATAGAATAAAACCCTAATATGCAAATCAACCCATATGGGAAATATTGGTGGAATGATGGGTCACTATGATGTGCCCTGACTACCAGGGGGCAGATGCTCAATGCAGGAGCATCTGTACCCCCTTCCCTCCCCGAAGAGGGCGGTGACCAGCTGTGATGATTAGGGGGTGAGGCTGGACAATTTGTGCCCCACCAGTGACCTCTTGCAAACTGGCAGTTGGACATCCCCTGAGGGCACAGGCCGGGCTGAGAAACGCGACCCTCCCCTGCCCCAGTGCACAAATTGTGTGCACCGGGCCTCTAGTATTAAAGGGGTCCTCACACTTTTGTGAGTTTTACCTATAAGAGTGATAGCAGGGGGAGGGGAAAAGGAGTCATTCTGAAATACCTCAGAGAATTCTGTTCTGAACAAGACTTACCCTCAGAAGAAACTATTTTACTGGAGCCTAGCCTGGTAGGGTTTTGTCAGAGATTAACCTAACAGGGGTAACGCACCCCACTTCAGTCAGCTCTAACTTTACACCTGAGGGAAAAGAACCACACAACTCCAACTTCTCCGGCCCTCCTGCCCTAAGAGATGGGAGACTGAGAAGAAAGCTGAAACTCACAATCAGGGGCTACAGGCGCACCAACAGACTGAGTCCTAGTCTTAGGATTATAGAATGCTTCCCTTCTTCCCACTGCATTATTAAAGACTATTTACCACAGTTTTTAAACAATATTTTTTTAATGACTTCAGAGAGGAAGGGAGAGGGAGAAACATCAAGGATGAGAATCATTAATTAGCTGCCTCCTGCATGCCCCTTACTGGGAAATCAAAAGGTGACCTCCTGGTTCCTAGGTGGTCACTCAACCACTGAGCCACACTTCCCTCTTTCGTAGTCAAAAGGATGAGATCTAACCACTAAACAGTGACCACACCCTTCCTCCATACCCAGTGCCATCCTTCAGGTTTTAGTAATTATATAAAATCCCTGCATTCTGAGCCTTCTGTTAGCATATACCATTTATTAAACACGTGCTATACTAAACAATTCATATGAACGGTCTCACTTAATACTCTTAAGAACCTAGCAAGAGAAGGAAAACTGAGGTTCACTCAGATGAGGTGAGGTAGAGAAATAATGTGCAACTTGTCCAAAGTGGATGTTCTTAGAAAAGGGAAGGGAGGGGACTCTGATCAGGAAGAAACTTGTCTCAAGTTTAGTCAAACTGAAGGGAACTATAGTGCTGTCTTGGTCAGTAACTTTCCTTTCCCCACTTCTTAATCTCAATCCCAATGGAGAAGAACCTCCTTCATTAAAGCTGCTTAGCTGAATGCATCCTGGATATTTCTTAGACTTTCACAGATTTACTATTAAGGTTCTTCAGGTTTCTGTTTTGTGGTTATTGTGGTGTTGTGTTTTTTGGTAACAATTTATTTATCTTGGTCATAAGGGAAGTTTGAAACAACAAAGAAACTCAGCAGTCCCCCCACCACCTCCTGTGCCCTCAGATACCTATTAATATTCAAATTCAAGAGGAAAGAGACAGTGGGAACTCTACCATAAATCAAAGAAATAGGAAGAGGTTGTGGCACCCATGGGCAAAAAAGAAGGGTAAACAGTGAAATGGGTTTTCATGTACACAAAAAAGGCAATCAGATTAAAGAACTGCACCTTTGATAATATATATGCCCAATGAGGGGTGTAGCTGATGACTAAGAATACTCCATATCTTCATGGTTCAGATTAGTGAACTCATTTCAATAGATATTTTTTTCTATACCTTATGGAAACATAACTAATCCAGCCTGTGTGGCTTCGTGGTTGAGCATCAACCCATGAACCAAGAGCTCCCAGGTTTGATTCCTGGTCAGAGCACATACCAGTGTTGCTAGTTCGATCCCCAGTGGGGGTGTGCAAGAGGCAGCTGATTCATGTCTATCTCTCTCCTTTCCTCTCTAAAATAAACATTTAAAACACACACACATAATTATGCTGTGCAGTTGGGAATAATCAACTAAAAGTTAAAAAAGACAAATAGAAAGAGGATAGGCCAATCAAGGTAATAGATAGAAAATATGATACTATACAGAGTTAGTTGTGTTTTTATTAAATTGACTGAAATGGCCTTTGGATATATAATGGTAATCTTAGTGAATCAAAAAGAAATACTGACATGACTAAGGTCGTTTTCATTGCTTTTTAAAAGACACGATGAGTGGGTATCCTCAGTATTGGGTAATTCAGTATCATTTGAAGAGATTACATAGCTATAAAAAGTGAATCAAGCATTTGAACCCAAGCTGATCTGATTTCCAAGTCTCTAAATTTGCAGTTCAGATCTTCCATCACATTACAAAAAAAAAAAAAAAAATCTCTCATCAAACCTTAAAAACAATAAACCAAAAGTGAAAATTATTTCAGTCTTGAAGAATTAAAACAATAATTATAATACCATAATGTTTAAAGTGACAAGAGCCAGAAATACATGATTAGAGCAATTTTTGGATAATTAGCTGTGACATCTATATAATGAAAAACTAAATGGTATTTGTAAATGTTCTAAAATAATAATCAGTTTTTTTTTCTCTCCCCACAATTTTTTGTTTGTTTGTTTGTTTCAATAACAACTTTCCTTATTTGGATGGGTTGTAACAATCTGTAATAAATGGCAGAGAAAAAACACTGACTGAAGGTTGGCTAATGCCACTCCCAGTTCCCACCCATCTGACAGATCAATGAGCAGTTGCACCAACCTTGGATGGCTCATACCTGGACTTACTTTATGTGGAAAACAATCCCCAAAATGTTTAAGTCCTTATAGTTAGGTCTTTGGATGTAAGTAATAAAATAGCTAAGTTAACATCCCCTCTAAGTCTAAGGCATTTAAAATGGAATCTTTGAAGTCATAGTGTTTTTCTTCTTTTTAAATTTTGTTAAAGAGAGTTATTGATCAATTAAAGTTTTTTATTTCTCCCAGATAATGAGAGGATTATTCTATCCTCTGTTCTGGCTTTCCTGGGAACTGGTCTGCCAATACTCAAATATTCACTTATTTTTGAGATAATATAAAATATTTCAACCCAGCCATATCTCTTTAGAAACTGAAACTGCAATCTTTCATTGTTGGTAAAGATGGGTGAATCTTAATATAGTATAAGTCATATGTCTGGGATAAGGTCAGTGTTGAGGTTAAATTCAGTTACAGCCACTGTCACCTTATATTCTCCCTTATCACTAACTCCGAGAATGAATGTCAAAGAGAGAGATAAAAAAGACTTATATGAGTCTATAAGTAAAGTGTTGGATTCTCCTAATACAAAGTACTAGAGGCCTAGTGTACAAAATTTGTGCACAGGACGGGGGAGGTTCCCTCAGCCCAGCCTGCACCCTCTCCAATCCGGGGATTAGGCCAAAACCGGCAGTCGGACATCCCTCTCACAATCCTGGACTGCTGGCCCCTAATTGCTCATCTGCCTGCCTGCTTGGTCTCCCCCAAGTGAATCCCCCCGCCAGTCTGGTCCCCCACACAGCCTGCTGTATAGCCGTTTGGTTGTCTCTCACTAACTCCTTGGCTGGCCTGGTCACTCAACGCAGCCTGCTTGTTCAATTCTTTGGTTGTCCCTCACTAACCCCACTGCTGGTCTGATCATAGGCAGCCATCTTGTGAGGGTATGATGGTCAATTTTCATATTACCTTTTTATTATACAGGATAATTATTGGTACATTGACTCCTGATCATTTATTTTGTGTGACTAAAATCTCTTAACCTTTTTTGTGCTCATTCTTGGAATAAAGTTTGAAACTTGTTTTGGAACAATGGAACAATAAAGTTTAATTTTATACATCTATCCAGAGAGATAATACACATATATAATTCTCCTTTCTCAGCTATTATTAATTATAACTACCTCGGGTAGCATTAAGAAGCCAAAGAAATAGGTAATTATTACTGGATTTTGAGATAAATTTGGTAAGATAAGATTTTGGTGTGATGTAGTAAAAATTCTGATTACTGAGGACCAAGGATATACACTTCTAAGTGTATTTATAACAATAAATACACACAAACAAGGGGGTCTGATTTTTTTTTTCTTAATATAACAAGATTTAAGGTAAAGACTTTTTACTTGGGTACTGAATAGGACATTGACTTCTTAATAGTAGATGAACCTCAGTCCCCCAAAGCACAAGTCGGGGACCTTGTCTCTTGTCCTAGAGAGGAAGTATGCCTCTCCTTTGGGTCTTAGTCCACACTGCCCAGGATAAACATTTACCTTGTGAAAGATGTTCTCTTTTCCCTCTTAAGTTACAAGCCCCGTAAAACACCTGATTCTTTCCGAAGAGTCAGTACTCAATAGATTCTAATCCAGCTATGTAAATCACAGACTAGTTTTTATGTCCATATTTTAATTCCTCTGATAAGAGTACTGGGGATTTGGGAATTATAAAATAATTATGAAAGTATTAGTTCTTAAAACACTTAACCAGATTTCATAAGCAAAATGAGAAAGAAAACTTCCATTTGCATTAAAACTCCATAAGCTAACACATTGCTTCTGAGCCAAGGAAGTGTCATTCTTTGACGAAGCTGCTGCTGTCGCCAGAAGTCAAGCTTGGATGCCCACACACCTTTTATTCTAAAAATGTTAACAACATCATACAAAGAAACTAGATGAATAATTTAGAAAATGAAGCTGAGCCTGGCTATTGTGGGTCAGTGATTGAGCATCAATCTATGAACCAGGAGGTCACAGTTCGATTACCGGTCAGGGCATATACCAGGTTTACAGGCTCAATCACCAGTGTAGGGCAAGCAGGAGATAGAAACATCAATAATGAGAGAGAATCGTTGATTGATTTCAGAGAGAAAGAGATAGCCAATTTACATACACACACACACACACACACACACACACACACATATGTATATACATATGTATGAAAAATAAATTTGACATTTTCTCCCACTATGTCATCAGCAAGGCAACAATGTTGTCTTGCCTTAGAATCAGTCTTGATCTTTTCTATTATCTACTTCCATTGTTCCAAAACAAGTTTCATTTTATTTTATGCAAAGCATTGACTAATAGCCACTGCAATTATTCCTGAATCTCAAGCAACAACCTCCTCTGTTCTTTATTGATGACAATAAAATAACAGTGCCTTATAAAATTCATTTTATAATTATTTCAGAGAGCTTTAGGATCCTAAAACATCCATTAATTTTGAAACATGTTATATAAGGTTTTAGAAAATAAAGAGGAACTCAAATAGAAAGAACCATTGCCCCGCCCCCTTCCATAAATCCTCCCTTGGGAATAGATGCTAATGGTCATTGCTGTTGTGGTTTCATGGAGAATAATGCCAATGCTAATCGATGAAAAGCAGAATTTTAGTGAAAGACTCAATGGTAAGAATATCCTCCTCCGTTCTTACCGGAATAAAAAAACATCGTTTAAATAAAATTTCGCAATATTGATAGTGATGTTTTGACTATGCCTATGGAACTTCTGAACATCAATAAGTGTTCTGTGTACTTTATAAAGATAGGTTCACATGCCAATATGATATTTATTATTAAATCAAGTATTAAACAACTGTTAAGTACTAGGCAGTTTTCTAGGCGCTATTAATTCAGTTGTCATGCTTCCTTACACAATTGTCCTTTTCAAATCAGATATATTTATTTTCTAAACAATGGTGAAAATATAATTAATTCCTCAGGATAAAAATTTGTAAGTTTTGAAAATGCAGTCATTGAGCATAATACTATATGAATTGACTATTGAAACAAAGCTTAGGAAAATTATAAATAGAAAATAAGATCAATGGTATAACTGTTTTTAAAATTAGTAGCCAAATAGATAATCTTTGATTAAATGTCAAAAGGATAGACTTTCAGTGTCTGTTCTTACTAGGTCACGGTCAGTTTTCTTTATTCAAGAGAAAGGGACAATGAGATTCGAGCGCAAGAAAGCTTCAGGATCCTGGTCATCCAGACCCCTCTCACCTTGCCCTGCTGAGTGACTGCCTGTGGGTGCCCTAGAAAGTCAGGATCATGGGTGCCCCAGCTCTGTGATGCTGGGGCAGCCCCTGAAAGAGTTGGCACCTAAGGGCTCCCTGTAACTCCACTCCCAGTAGCTAGGAAGCAAGTCCTTCCTCAAAAGAGGTTAGAGGACTGCCTCCCACCAAGAGAAACATGTTTCCCATGGAGTGGAACTGAGTGAGAACCAAGATCCACCTCTGTGAACACCACACATTGTAGCTGTTGATTGGATTTTCCAAGATAGCCATGATTTTGTGTTATTTATTCTTCTCAACACGGAAATTCCATAGAAAAACACCTAAACTTACTTGTTATCTTCAATGTTTAGTAAGCCTTTAGTTTTAAGTACAATTAATTCAGACATGTTCTTTATCAGATCATATGTTTCACTTTTTTGGCTAAAAAATACAACCTCTTTAATCACACAATTTATTTTGTTTATCCACTTATTGGGGAAGATTAAACAAATAGTTGTCCACTGGATCCATCGTATACAACATGAGCCAGGATTGACAGTAAAAATTTTCTCAATTCTCCAAAAAGGATCTTATGATAGAAACTTCAAGAATCCCTAGTGATGATAACTTACATTGAATTGTAACTAATTTTTTTCTCAGTTCCATGATGAGTAATTTGTATGTGTTATGTCAAGCCTGGACACACAGACCTTATCATTTTACAAATCAGAGAATTTATTTGGAGAAGTCAGCAATGTTGTTCAAAGTATCAGAGCTAATACAAATGAGCAGGGACTCTATACTATTTCTCTAAATACCTGTCCACTATGTGATCAGGTAGCTGAAGGAAAATGGAGGCAGCCAGAGATATTACATTAACTTGGAACAGGTGCCAGAGCTAATCACTAATTCTTTCTAGGACTGTATCTTATATAATTACAGACACTGTTGAGTTATGACTTTTGACTAGGAAGCAGTACATCGATACGAGTTGGACTGACAATAGATTGTTAGCTTAAAGTTATGTTTTTATGTCCATAAATTTAAACTTGATGTTCCTTATTTTTCTTATTAATAATTGAGAATAACAATAATCGATTGCTTCCTATTTTTAACTGTAGTATCACACGCATATCAGTTAACACAGTGCATGTATGACACATAGTAAAGACCAAGTAAGTACAAATATATCTATTGTTGCTGTTAATGGTACTGTTGTTTAATAGCGTCTAACAGCCACCCATCCTTCTATTAAAAGTCAGGAGCAATACTTAACCTTGAAACTAGAGGAACTCATCCTTAGATATAAGGACTTAAGAAATTCTAATACTTCCTGTAAAATAAGGTAGCTGGTCCACAAATATGATGTGTGAATACTATATACATACATTGTGTTGGGTAGTGAAAGCCCACTAATAAATATAAACTGAACTCCTGCTTTGGACGTTTCAGTTTGCTGTGTTCCGAGGTGTGCTTTGTGATGGCAGAAAAAGAATAGGACACATGATACTGATGCTCTTACGTTCCACAAGGCATCACAGGACTTTAAACACAATAATACAAAGAAGGGCCACGGAGAGAGGGTCTCTACCTTTCTGGAAGGGGAAGAGCTCAAGAAATACTAAATAAAATGCCAGGCTATAGAGACAATATACTAAAGAATAGATATATAGAAAACTGTAGACATTGAGCTGGTTTTGTCTTCAATTAAAAATATAAAAGTTTTCAAATGTGCAAAGATGCAAAAAAAAAAAATTCCACCACGAAATGATTATTTGTATACTAGCCTCTTAATGGAAAAAAATAAAGCCTTATTACTAACAAGTCAAGCCCTCTGCAAACTCCTGCTGGGAGTTAGAGATATTTGCATACTGGGAATAATCATAACTACACTTTGTGCTGCTCTGCTACAGTGAGGAGTAGGGTTATTCAATTCCTTGATGGGCATTGAATCACTCCCTAAAACCCTTTTTCACACATGCAATATTATCTTATGTTAGCCAAAATATTAGATATTAAAGTTCAGCACTAGTTTCTTAATATGTCTGACACCCTCATTAATCTCTTACATTCTCACGCAATAGTTTCCCTATTTTTTTACACATAAGGAATTATTTTACTTAAGAGATTGCTCAGGGTCACATGGATAAGTCTGAGAACTGAATAGTGGATAAGTTTCAAATATTTGTTTTACCAAATACACCCTGTGAGACCTTGGGAAAATGTCATCTCTGAAAATCCCGGTATCCTAATATTCCGAATAGCGGAAATAGTAATATCCACGTTATAGAATTGTTACAAAATCTAATACAGTAATGCATATAGTGTAAATAGCACAGTGCCTTAACCAAAGCAAGTGCTAAACAAATACCCGTTCTTATTCTTTCTCTGCAAGATGATTTAAATCCGAAAATCCTTAAAAGTTGACACTTGGGATTTGCAAGAGACATAGGTGGCTTGGCCATGGGAGGTGAACATGATGCATGCTGGGTATAGGTAATTGTTAGAGAGCAAGATTGCCTCTAGGAACGGGGCTAAAATGATCGCTACTGTGCTCTTGTCTTCTGCAATGAAATTAACCCAAATGCTTAATGCTTGACGACCCTCCAGCGTCAACAGAGCAGGTCTTTCCTTCAAGGACCACATTCCACTTAAGCTTGAAATGGCTTCTGAGACTCTGGGGGGAAACTTTGAATTTTCTGGAGAAATTTGAACGGAACAATTCTAATGAATTCACAAATGGCATCTTCCTCAGACCCAGGAGTAATAAAAATAGCTCTGAGCTCTCTTCACCTGTGGTCAGGGAAGCAACCCTTACCTGAACAGACAACAGCTAATTTTTATGGTTAATGACAGCAAACGCTGAATGTTAACTTCTCATCCATTTCCAAGGAGGAATACCATCAAAACAAGCCCAGGCCGGGTCAGTCTATAGATTCATTGCAAAGCCAAGATACTCCTCCTGCAGAACCTCTGAATTGAAATTGAAAAATAAAAAATAAAAAAATTGTAAAAGTAATTTCAGAAGATTGTTTGGAGGCAAAACCTGTCACTTCCAGGCAGGCGAGGGCAATTGCGATGCTCTCGCGGTTCCCAAAGAATAATGGGTTGAGGAAGGTTCTCCCTACATATGTTGACATTTCTATTTGGCCTTCCCTCGAGGGTGGGGTTGCGGGGTGTTGTCTGGACAATAATAAATTAGCCCATGAGAAGCCCCGAGTCCTGGTGCCCAGCAATAGTAAGTTTGAATCAATTCACTGAGAATTCGACGTGAGCTTTGAAAAATTACATATTGCACAAACCAACCAACTCCTATAACCCTCACAGGCTTTTTTTCCCCCTAAAACAATATTGTCCCAACAAGGGAATTGGAAAGAAAATGGTGTGAAGCATTCTTTCATGCGGGAAGCTCAGAGAGGTTTTAAAGGGACCATTCCTGACCTTCTCCGAGAAACATTTTGATTTAATCCCTTTTATATGACTGTGCCTTCGCAAGAGGCTTCTTTGAAACTTCCCCAGGTTGGATGGAATAGAACTCATGAATAAAATCTGCCTGCTTAAAGCTACTGCTGAGCTCGGAGGTGTTTCATGGGAAAACAAGCGGATGCCTTCATCCCAAGGGTGAGAATCAGTCAAGTTCTCCAACCTCGTGATATTAAGGATACTATTCAATATAGCCAGAAATCTCAGACCCAGTTATTAAAAAAAAGAAAACCTGCATACATTCCCCACTTCCTCTTCCTTCCCTGATGTTCATTTTCCCAGTCTTTCTCCTCCCCGCATGTCAGCCACATTTCATCTGTCTAGAAAGCTCTTGTTCTTACCTTTTATTTCAAAACCACATCTTTCTGCCTTTATCAAATGGGTCCCTTTACAACCTTTTTTTAAAAAATATATTTTATTGATTTTTTACAGAGACGGAGAGAGATAGAAAGTCAGAAACATTGATGAGAGAGAGACATCCATCAGCCGCCTCCTGCACGCCCCACAGTGGAGATGTGCGCACAAGCAAGGTACATGCCCCCGACCCGAATCGAACCTGGGACCTTTCAGTCCGCAAGCCGACGCTCTATCCACTGAGCCAAACTGGTCTCGGCCCTTTACATCCTTTCTATTAGACTTTGTTCCTTCTGATGAGCACATTCATGATCTTAAAGAAATTGGGTCCTTGTAACTGTTGTGTTTTTTTTTAACTTACACTCTGGTGTACAATTGCATAATTGATCATTGTGTGCATTTTTGCCTGTGTGTTTGCTATTTTGCTCTCGCGGTTGATGGCTTTTGGGAAGATCAGGTGCCACATGTGCTTTTTGCATTATGAGAAGGAGAGGAGAGATAAGGGGGAATTAAAAAAAAAAAAAAAGGACCCATTTACAGGGAAATCCAGTAAGATTAACAGAAATAAGGGAGGCTAGATGGAATGTGTCCGTCAATTCCTGTTAGAAATGGTGCTTTATAAAGTCACTGTGAACACCGAATTAACAAATATTGAATTATATAGCTCCTGGGGTAAACACAGGTTCAGGTTTCTATGAACTTCTGGTCACAATGTTTTTGGCAACCAAAATACCACTTGTCTTACACAGGGTCATTTGTCAGTATCCTTAAAAACAAGCCGGTTTTAAAGTACTGAAAACTCACTCTGTAAACATTTTTTTTCAATTAATATTGTTTTGTATTAGCTTTAGGTGTAGAGCATAATGGGTAGATAATCATACACATAATGGGTAGATAATCATACACTTAATAAAGTGTTCTTCTCTGCCCACTGTGTTTCCAATACCCACCTGGCACCACACATAGTTATAACAATACTAGAGACCCGGTGCACAAAATTTGTGCAGTGTGTGTGTATTGGGGGGGGGGTGTGTCCCTCAGCCCAGCTTGCACCCTCTCCAATCTGGGACTTCGGGGGATGTCTGACTGCTGGTTTAGGCCTGATGCCCTCTTGCAATCCAGGACCTCTGGCTTCTAACCATTCACCTGCCTGCATAATAACCCAACTGCCCGCCCCTGCCAGCCTGGTCGCTCCCAATGGCCCCCTCCTGCCAGCCTGATCTTGCCACTAACTGCCTCTGCCTCAGCCCCTATCACCAGGGCTTTGTCCAGAAAAAAGTCAGACGTCCGGAAGATAGCCAGTTGACCTGGTCTAATTAGCCTATTAGCCTTTTACTAGTATAGATTATTGACTATATTCCCTATGCTATACTTCATACCCCCATGACTATTTGGTAACTACCAATCTTTACTTTTCACTCCCTTCTAGTATCCCAAGCCTCCTTTTTTCTGGTAACCATTAGTCTATACTTTGTATCTATGATTCTGTTTCTGTTTTGTTTGTTTACTTATATTATTTTTTAGATTCCACATGTAAGTGAAATCATATGGTATTTGTCTTTCCCTGACTTATTTCACTTAGCATAATACCCTCTAGGTCCATCTATACTGTTGAAAATGGTACGATTTCCTTCTTTTTTATGGCCAAATAATATTCCATTGTATATATGTATCATGGCATTTGCCTCCACTGGTTTACTAAAGGGCACTTAAATTGCTTCTATGGTATGACTCATAAGTAATGCTGCATTCAACATAGAGGTGCATATATTCTTTTGAGTTAGTGTTTTGTTTTTGCTATATACTGAGAAGTAGAATCACTGGGTTATAAATAGTTCCATTTTTTTTTTTCTTGGAGAAACCTCCATACCATTTCCCATAGAAAACTCACTCTTTTGCATATAATTTTTCCTGTATAACATGAAGTAGCTATTTTTTAAATTCCTATTCATAATCCTGCCCTACAACTTGACAAAGAATTAGACACTACACCAAAATCACAAGTAAAAAAAATAGATTAAACTTCATTTAAAAAATGGTTGTGCTTCAGAGGATGACATAAAAAAGGTGACAATATAACCCATAGAATAAGAGAAAATGTTTGCAATTTTTTATATGATAAAGGACTTGTATCTAGACTATTATTTAGTTGTTAGAGTTCTTTATATAAACAAAAATAAAAATGGACAAAAAGTCTAAATAAGCATTTCTCCAAAAAAGATACACAAATGGCCATTTCAATTTCTAGGTATATACCCAAGAGAAATGAAAATATATGTGCAGCCAAAACCAGTTTGGCTCAGTGGATAGAGCGTCGGCCTGCAGACTGAAGGTCCCAGATTTGATTCCAGTCAAGGGCATGTATTCTGGTTGCAGGCATATCCCCAGTAGGAGGCGTGCAGGAAGCGACTGATGGATGTCTCTCTCTCATTGATGTTTCTAACTCTCTATTCCTCTCCCTTCTTCTCTGTAAAAAATCAATAAAATATATATTTTAAAAAAAGAAAATATATGTGCACACATAAATTTGTATTAGTCATAACTGCCAAAAGTGAAATGTCCCAAATGTCTATCAATGAGTAATAGTACATCAACATAATAGATTGTTATCCTATATAATAAAAAGATAATAAGCAAATAGACTGAATGGCAGAACAATTGAACAACCAATCAAAGCTTAATATGCTAATGTATGCTAAGACTGCTCGCTATGATGTGCACTGACCACCATGGGGCAGATGCTCTGAACAGTTGGTTAGCTTGCTGCTGGGGTCTGGCTGTTGGCCTATCTATCTGAGGGAGACAGGCAACACATGCCCTAGAGCCCTCCTGCGGTCCCTCAGCCTAGCCTGCACCCTCTCAGAATCCAGGACCCCTTGGAGGATGTCAGCCTGTTTCAGCCCGATCCCACAGGCCACTCCGCTTGGGAGGTGCCAAACACAGGGCTCATAGCTGGCACCAGGAGCCTCTCTGATCAGGACTGATTGGGCACGAGCCCGAGGCAGGCACACTGGGGCCAGGATGAGCAGAAGCGGCTGGTAAGAGCTGTAGGTGGCATTGGACTGTGGGTTTGAGCTCAATCCCTGCAGGCCACCCAGAGGGACCCCAACCATGCATGAATTCATGCACCGGGCCTCTAATGCATTCCTAAAAATGAAATACTGACACATGCCACAACATGAAAACATTGTGGTAAGAGAAATAAGCTGGCCACAAAAGCCCACTGATACTGCAATTCTATTGATATGAAGAATCCAGAAAAGAACTCTACAGAGAAAGAAAATTGATTGCTTACAGCTGAGGGTGGTATTGAGAAGATAGAATTGCACATAAAAACCCACTTAGTTATATACTTTAAATGAGTGAATTATATTTAATATAAATTATATCTCAATATTTCTTAAAAAGAAATGACATTTGTAAGGAAGAGACCTCAATGCTAAGACCTAAATTATCAGTCATGGTGGAGAATGAAAATAATATTTCAGGAAGGAAAACAGCTAATGGAAAGACTCAGAGGCCTGAAAGAACCCATTAAGTAGAACTGACTAAAACTAGCCTTGATAAAATGTAATTAAAGTGTATAAAAAATGGCAGAAAATGAAAACCACAGGCAGGAAATTGATGGCATCTGGAGGGTTTTAGGTTCATTCCTAAGTCAAATGAGTAGATATTGAAAACCTCTAAGTAGGAAAGAGCCATGATATGATAAGACTTTTCAAAACCATTGTGGGTCAGTTTTGTGGGAAATGGATTAAAATAGTTTAGTGGAGGTAGTCACCTGGGTTGGAAATCATTAGTGAATCCTTTGGCATTGAATGCAGAAATTTCCCAACATCCTCTGTTTTCATGGGAAAGACAGGGCTCTTCACTGCCAACAGACTTTGGGGAAGCAAGAAGGATGCAAAATTTAAGGGGACACTCACTCTTAGGAGCATGTGAGTGTGGTGTCAGCACTTGCAAGACCTTGAGAATGAGAGCTGCCTCTTTAAATCTCACACCCCACACACATGGCTTGCAATGCCCTTTTCCCAGCCCTCATGGGAATTTTAGGAGTTTGATCCAGAAGAAAATCTATTCTGTGGCAGGTTTCTGTACAGAAGGAAGTTTCTTGACTTCTTCCAGTCACGTATAAAATGAGATTCGTGTTACCTACCTCATAGTGTGGTTCTGAAGCATTAAATTTTTGAGATTACAACTTTGAAGCTTCTAAAAAGGCCAAGGGTTTTAAGAAGCATTCTATGATTGGAAGTTTTTCCTATAATACTTTAAAATGAGTTAGGTATCTAGCTTCCCTGGTTAAAAAGGGGGTGGGGGTGGTGGAATAAGAGGAAGAAAAAAAAAAGATTTCAAACAGGCCTTTATAAGATCAGCTCCTTTACTTGAGACATAAATCTTTTTACCACTTTTGGCCCAAACTTATTTCTTCAGCCTGATTTCCTTACATTGTAATTTCCCATGAGGCCTCTAGGCTCCGGGCAAGCAGCAATTCTCCCCCTTCTGAGTGTGTAGTCATACCTTTTTATGACTCCATGTCTTCCCGAACATACTGTTGTTGTTTTTCTACATGTAAGGCCCATTCCTGTTTGTTCACTCAGCAAACTCCAACTCATCCTCTGAAAATGTGATGTCTTTGGTAATTTATCCCATATCACTAAAAAAAGTGAATTGTCATGCCTATGTGATACCCTGAAACACTTCATTTAAGTTTCATGAATTTACTTTACATGTTATATGCTATGTAACATGCTATATGTTATGTTACGTATGTCTTCTTAGAAGACTGAAAAATTTTGAAGGCAGGAGGTGTGTATGTGTGTGCGTGTTAACCCGTGTAACTCTAGGAAGCAGCACATACTTTTCAAGCTCAGGTTATATCCATATTTACTAATTCATTCACAAGCACTTAGTGAGTTTCTATATGAGGTAGTTCCTATGCCTGAACAAAAATAAAATAAAACAAAAAAAGGACTTATAAAGTATACAAAGAACTATATTAGAATAAAATTATCTAGATTCAGGAGCTATTATTGTAAACTATTATCTTCGTCTTTTGAATCTTCAACTTTAAAATCAGGACATTGTGAAGCCCTACCTCAGAGGACTTTGATTAAGGCACACGCTTAATGGCCTCCACAGAACTGTAGAACATCATTTCAGACCAGATCTTTTGTTTCTGAGGATGTTATCACTTAACTTAGGAAAGTTAAAACCTATATGTATCTAGGTAATAGTGACTGTTTACCATTTCAATGTTTTAATAACCATCCTTAACCCATTTCATGACACCTGAGTGGTATTTTGGTATTAATATTGGTACTAAAACCTGACTAAGTCGTTATTTTTTAGTAATATTACCAAATGATAACCCTCGTGAACATACATGTAAAAATCCTTAACAAAATTAACAATTTGAGACCAAAATTATGTTGGAAGGATAATATACCTTGACTAAGTTGGTTCTTTGCAAGATTGCTTTAATTTTTGACAATCAATACATCACCATAATTATAGAATGAAAGAGGAAAGAGATGATCACCACTATAAAGGAAGAAAAAACATTTTACCAAATTCAGTAGAGGTCCGTGATAAAAACTGTCAGCAAATTAAAAGTGTAAGTAAACTTCCTCAAACTTATACACTTAAGGCTGACATAGTGAATATTTCCCATGAAGTTGAGAATAGAACAGAATGCTTACTTTCCTATTTCTATTACACCTTATACTATACAATATGCAAGTTCAATATGCAAAAGGCAATTGCATTTATATATTTTAGCACTAAACACCTGAAAATTTAAATATAAATTTGAAAAAGCATTTACAATAAACATAGCAGAAGAAATGGAAGATGCTTTACAGAAAATTACAAAATATTGCTAAGAAAAAAAATAAAGAACTAAATAAGAGATACACCATGTTCATGGATTGGAAAAACCAATACTATCAAGATGTCTATTAATCTTACTTGATTTATAGATGCACAGTAATCTCAACATCCTAACAGTTTTTTTTATATAATTGAAAAAATTGATTCTGAAATTTCTACAAAAAGGCCAAATACCTTGAATAGGCAATGCAATCCTGAAACAATAATTGGCAGAATTACCCTACACTTCAGGACTATGACTAAAGTAAGGCAAGTGACGCCCTAACTGGTTTGGCTCAGTGGAGAGAGCCTTGGCCTGTGGACTGAAAGGTCCCAGGTTTGATTCCGGTCAAGGGCATGTACCTTGGTTGCAGGCACATCCCCAGTAGGGAGTGTGCAGAAGGTAGCTGATTGATGACTCTCTCATCGATGTTTTTAACACTCTATTCCTCTCTGTAAAAAATCAATAAAATATATTTAAAAAAATAAAGTAAGGCAAGTGAAACACATGGTGCAAAATTTCAGTATGCCAAGTCCTGCAGCGATGCCCTGTAATTCCAACACTCTGAGTGTCCTAGGTTGAATTGTGTGTTCTAGGTGCGTGCTTGCCTGCCCTCCCCCTGCATCAAGGCCCGCTATGAAGATGCAGTAATTGAAACATTGTAGTAACTTACAAAGGTAAACAAAGAGAGCCATGGAACACAACAGAGGTTCTGAAGTAGATCGGACATATATGATGATTTCATCTTTACAGAGAAGACAAGATAACACAAGGGAGAAAGTATTTTCAACACATGGTACTAGGAAAACTAATTGTATTAGTTGAGATGAGTCCAAAATATAGACATAGAAACTAAAACTGCGAAACTTTCCAGAAAAATATATGATAATCTTTGAGAAACTAGGAGTGGACAAAGATATTCTCAGAGAGGACACAAATAGCAAAAAACATACTTTTTAGAAAAAAAGATTTTAAGAAAGGTGAACTGTATTTCATGCACATGAAAATTTTACTCATCAAGAGACATCATTAACCATTGTCAAAGATAAGACAGAGTGTAATACACATACCAGCAAAAGGCCTTATGCTTTGACTATAAACCCCTAACAGATCAATAATAAAATGGCAAACAACCTAATGAATAACATATCCAACACACAGAGAATTTACAAGAGAAGATAAATAAAATTGTAACAGTACATGTTGATGAAGATGAAGAATAACTGGACCTCTCACAACACTGTTGTTGATATATGAACTTTTGGAAAATTGTTCACTGTTTTCTCAACTTAAACACGTAGGAATTTGTCCAAGAGAAATGAAAACTCGTGTGGCTTACAAAAGATTTGTATAAGAATTTAAAAGCTGTTTCAATTAAAATAGCCCTCAACTGAAATAACTCAAATGTTTATCAACCAGAAAATAAACAAATATATTTATTCAAATGCAGATAAAGTAATGTTATTCATCAATACAACAACAATTTTGAACTGCTCAGCAACACTAATGCATCTCCAATCATTATAGCAAATTGAGAAAGGCAGGCAAAAGTATATCTTTAACAAGATTTCATTTTGTTTTTAAATGAAGTTCAATAAACAGGCAGAACTAATCTCTGGTGATAGATGTCATAACAGCAGTCCCCTGTGATTTGGAGGAGAATTAACAGTGAGTACAGAAACTTTCTAGGCTAGTGAAAATGTTATCTGGGTTGAGATGTTGTCTGTATAAGTATGTACAACATTTGTCAACCCTCATCAAATTATACACTTAACATCTGTACATTTTACACTATGTGACTTAAAAAAAAAATAGAACCACAGCTGGTCAATAATTGTGACTCAATTGACTCACTTATCAGATGGGACTTTTATTACATTAACTGCCTGAGTCGCCTTCAGAAAGGTGAAGATTAAATGTGATAAATGCTATATAAAGTGTCAGTGTTCCTATTTCTTCATTTCCTGTTTTCTTCTGGGAAGTGTGAGATTTTTTTAAATCTACATGTTTAAGAGTTCATTGGGGTGAATCTTTTATCTGGTATAATTTAAAGCCCTACTTTAAATATTTCCCCTCTTTGTCGATACTTTAATGTTCCTTGCAAATTTTTATTTCTACTTGCTCCAAAACACCAAGAAATGTTTCTCTTTTTGTAGATACTTTAATATTCTGCTATGATTATTTCCTGCAATAAGTAAATATTTGAAATTAAGAATTATTACAATGGGCCAACAAATGCTGCTAACATGTTTTGAAAGATTTCTAAGCACCTGGCTTTATGTGTAGCATTTGGCCGTGCATACACTTTACAAATCTGAGAATAGGAATTTCTACCCTTTTTATGTCAATAGGGGAAATAAGTGGGAAGTCAACCAGATCCCAGGCAGAAGAGATGAAATGGGATCTAGAAAAATGCCACAGTAGAGGCCCTGGAGAGCTACAGACATAGTAAGAACCATCCATGAATGTATTGAAGAAATGAAAAGAGATTTCATCTAACTTCACGGCCAGGCAACTGATACGTGGCTTCTCATTTTAAACGAATTGAGTCATCCATCAATGAAAATCCATGTTGAAACTGTAGAGATTATAAGTCACAGATTCCCATCCATGAGGCCAACAGTCTTGAACATAACCTGACAGCAGTGACATCACAGGTTGACCAATCAACATGGTTCCCATAAAACCCAAGGCCAATGTGGGGGGACTTTGTGTCCATGAAGTTTGTATAGGTTTATATATATATATATATATATTTTATTGTGTTACATGTATACATATCTCCCCATTGCCCCCCCTCCCTCCCAGGCATACCCCAATCCCCCAGTGTCTATGTTCATTGGTTATGCTTATATGCATGCATACAAGTCCTTTGATTGATCTCTTATCTAGGTTTTTGAAAAACTCAGTTCTCTCATTCAGTTTATCACAACCCACTGAATCATTTTCCCAAAGTATCGCATGCTTTCTTATTAAGTGGCATCAATTACATCCTCTCAAAGATCTTTAAGTGAAAATGACCCTGGAATTAGTTATGAAAGTCAATGGAGGATTCTCCTCCCCACCTCATAATAATGTCCACTTATCAAAAAGTATAATATTGGTAACTGATATAAACTACTCATAAAAAGGTGAAGATTCATCTTTTATTTATACTTACAGGTAAATTGCATTCTTTTAGGCCAAGTTCCATTAATGAGATTCTTCAACTATAATCTCTGATATCTGAAGCCCTATTTCATGTAAAACTTCTCCTCACCTCTTTCCACAGAAGGATTTAATAATATTAATAAACTGCTATAAATTTTAATTTGGGGATATTTGTTTTTCTTAAGAGAAATTTAAAAATGTGATGAGTAGAAAATTCTTACCAGATACAACAAGAAACAGGGTCTAAATCCTTAAATGTATGCATACCCAGGAGGACATAGATTATATAAAGCCAAATAGATGTTTTGATTTCCTTTTTGTGTTGAAATTCAACCAAAAGTGCATTCATGAAGCAAAGATGAATAAGTCATTTATTGCATAAAGATTTCTCATCTTCCAGACCCTGGTTGGAAAAGTTAGCCTCTTCAAGATTATTCAGAGACAATTTTACTTTTCTTAAATTTGAACTTATTCCATTAATCATAAAGTCTAACAAAGTAACTCAATAGAATTTGTCGCAAACAGGTCTTTGACATGCAGAATGGATTTTTGTTTTGCCCTACTTGGTCTTACGTTTCATTATGATTAAAATGTCAGTAATATTTTGCTTGCTAGGAACACCCATTTTCCTTCCATTTTTCTATCTTTCTCAGAACCCTAGATTGAATATTTTACAAGTTGCAGTAGATCTTTGTTATTGCTTTTTAAAATTACAAACTGTGGAGCCTATGCTGGCATTTTGCTAAATGGTTTTTTTAACATGTAGACTTGTCAAGCCTTTATAGAAAAAATTAGAAATCCATTCTTAGCTGATTATAATTTTGCACGGGACCTTGGAATCTACACAAATAAAAAAAAAAACATGCAAATTACCATCATTCCACTACACTACCAGCCGATCAGAGTGAGTATGCAAATTAACTAGAAAGTATAGTAGCTGCCCTGCCCCCATTTTGGTCCTGGCGCCTGAGGCTGGGTGTGACCTGGGAGATGAAGAAGCCACCTGCCCCCATGACCCCAGGCTGCAGCCAGCAGGAGAAGTCGCCCACCCTCTGTTCCCGGGCACTAGCACTTGCAGCTGCAGCTCAAGCCAAGACCCTCTGTCCATAGTTGCTTTCAAGCCACCTGCCCACCGTCCCCTGTGGCTGCAGCTGGCCTAGGGGCCTATGGCTGACCAGAGGGAGAGAAGCCCAGGTCCCCAGGGTGCCTGTGGTCAGTTGGAAGAGGGAATCCTGGGTCCTGGATGCAGGGCCAGGGCAGAGGTGGTTAGGGACAATAAAGCCAGCAGGGGAGCAGTTAGACAATCAGGCTGGCAGGGGAGTGGTTAGGGGGTGATCAGGCTGATAAGCCAAAGGGGTTAGGGCAATCAAGAAGACAGGCAGGTGAGCAGTTAGGAGCCAGTAGTCCTGAATTGTGATAGGGATGTCTGACTTCCCATTTAGCCCCAATCCTATCTAGTCTAAATGGGCAGTTGGACATCCCTCCAGGGGTCCCAGATTGGAGAGGGTACAGGCTGGGCTGAGGGATACACACACCTGTGCATAAATTTCGTGCACTGGGCCTCTAGTACAAAGTATTAAGGCTTCATCAGGGTAGTAGGCTGTGTTCCTCTACAGTTCATATACATATTCAGTTCATAAGCTCCCCTTTCACGGTGTGCATCAAATACTATAAACTTACTTTCTCCTTCTGTCTTCCCCTCCTTCTATATGCCATATAGCATTGGGAAGTCTATTGATTTAGAGTCATGTAGAAATAATTTTATGGGCTAAATGTTTCCTTCATTTAATTCTGCCTTACCTCTTGTTTTGCTACTAGTTTATATTAATTTTTACTACCTTTCTTCAGAATGCTAACAATGATAACTGTTAAATTTGCAGTTGGGAGACATTAAGGAGGACTCAAGGGAAAAATGAAGTAAAATATTTTAGAGAGGAGGAACTCAGAGAATTTTACAAGTTTTCTTTAAATATTTAGAGTTTGTACTATAATACATATCGAATGTAATGTTTTTCAATCTTACTGAAAACATTAAATTAAATACATGCACTTATAGTTATTTATGTTATTGGTCCACTTATTTGTAAATTTAAATCTATATTTATATACACATCCATATCCAACTCTATATATTTAAAAACACATATTCACATTAATAACTCCAGCTTCAGACACTATAGTGCTTGTTCCCACAATTTTAACTTTCTCCCTTAACACAGAGAGACTTTCACTATTCACAATAGATTCACTTATTTGCTCAACTCTAAAATATATATGAGGCCCTAACCAGTTTGGCTCAGTGGATAGAATGTTGGCCTATGGACTGAAGGGCTCCAGGTTCGATTCCAGTCAAGGGCATGTACCTTGGTTTTGGGCACTACCCAAGTAGAGGATGTGCAGCAGGCAGCTGATCGATGTTTCTCTCGCATCGATGTTTCTAACAATCCCTCTCCCTTCCTCTCTGTAAAAAAAAAAAAAAATCAATAAGATATATTTTAAAAAATAAAATATACATCGGATCATTTCAGAATAGCTAATGCATATAATTCTGGATAACAAGCCTACTAACCAGAGTTATTTAAAAAAACCTTTTATTTTGTCTTTAGCCTGAGGACACATAGTTAATATACTGTGTTTAAGAATGATTCCTTCATCCACAATTTGTTTATACTATTCATTTGAATTGCAGCTAGATTCACGCATTTCTGTTCTTACTCCATTTCCCCCAACGCTTGCTGATTTATTATTACTTTTTCAAGTATGAACAATAGAATATGGTTCTAAAAGCCAGTTAAGTTTTTAAAACAATATACTCAGAGAAATGTTACCATCAATCCTCTCATGCATTCATTCCACCCTCTTCCTACCCCACTCCCCATAGGAAGCCAATCTCATGAATTTCTAATTTGTCCTTTCTGTATTTTATTTTTTCATACAAAAGATAACATAGATGCTCCCTAGTACTTAGATCATTGAAATTAATCCTAACCCCTTCCATTGTTCTTTACTGCTGGACCGTCTGTGTTTCCTACATACTATTTTCTATAATGTGCATTGGTTTTAGTCCTTTGTCCTTTTCTCCCAGCCTGCCCTCTATTGGGTGTGTTAGGACATGAACAGGGACAGTGTGTATTTTATTTGTTTTTTCCCCCAGTCTTGCATCCCTAGCTTCTAGAACAGTGCTTGGTATATATGTAGTATGCAATAAATATTTGTTGAAACACTGAATCAATACATTAATTTAAATATGTAATACTATATTGAGAGTGGGACACTTTTCAGGTGTGATTTTTTCAGATAGGTATTTAAAATTTTTTTTGTATATATATATATATATATATATATAATTTTTTTTTCATCAGTGTCCTCTCATTTTTCACAATGGCCATATGTGACTTATTTTTAAAAACACATTAAGTATCTAAATAAATGTTTTCTGGTCAACCCTTCAGTTCTCAAAATTTATTGTATATATGATCATTATTAGAATACATTCAAAGAAAGAATTTTGACTTCTCTGAAACTCATTACATTGCAAAATCTGGGCTTTAAAAAGCAGACTGAACATCTGTTTCAATTCTAAGGTGACCACTTATTACATTATTTGAGACAAATGACTTATTGCTTCTGGACATCTGTGTTATCCATTCGTAAAATGGCAGTAGTGGCATCTGGCTAGTTCGAAAGCATTTTGAGATAAATGATTATTTTGTTCAGCTTAAATTTCAGTTCAAACTCTTTAGTAAAGATAATTGTCAGCCATTTGAGACAGGCGTACATGATACTGGTATATGAGACCTTAGAGAACTGCGGACACACCTGAGAGTCCGGAGAACAGACCATCCTCTGGGTATGCCAAGGGTGGACGTGTCATCCAGAAGAGGATGCCACTGTCCCATGCACATTCACAGCTGCATCCTTTAGGTGTGGCTCTGTGCCCTTCCCTCTGCACTCAGGGTCCCTTCATTTCATTAAGTAACTTAATATTTCCTTTAAGTCTGCAAGATTCAGTTTGTATTGTTTGTAACCAAAGAATCCAAACATTGGACTACTCAACAATATCACACAACCCTGAGGCTGCCAACTCTCACCCTCATCTCAACGTTTCTTTTTACCTCCTTCATCTCAGCCTCAGGGTGAGGAATCTGGAGGGCGAATTGTTCCTTTAATGCTTATAAATCACTAGCAACGTCAGAGTTGCTGATGTGGAAGGGAATCAGGTCACCTACACACAGCAGCAAGCAATTTTAGCAAAGGAACCATGGTCTCTAAGACTCCAATCATAAGAACAAGACTGCAGCTCTGGAATCTGGGAGGGTTACGGACCCTTATTTGCTCTCATCAGCGCAGACCTCTTTGTCTGGGATGTCAATTGCACATCTCACCATGTAAAAATGAAAACAGTTGAAAGGACCTATTCTCAGTCACTGGTGTAGAAACATTTCCATGTCTTACTCCCTCTTTCTCCTCTCCTCACTCTTTCTTGTAACAGACAAGAGGAGGCGGTAATAATGAGGTTCATTTTCTGAATGTTAATTGAGAGGAGTGAGAATTAATGATCCTAAGAAGAATAAGCAGTCTGATTACCTTCTTATTATCCTCTAAGTAATACAATAGCAAAGTATAAAATTAAACAAATTTGGCACAGTGAGTAAGAGGCAGATCCAGGATTTGTACTCGTTGGAAAGCACGCCAGGATCTCTGACAAAGAGTAATATCTGTCTCCAGCCTTCCCGAGTCCCTACTAAGGAGACTAGTAATGACAATAAGAGGAAAAATGTTAGCGATCCCCATAACCCAGGCATTTCAGGTGCAGCAGGCACTGAGACTTGGGACAGTGGGCTGTTTTAGCGGATCTGTAAGTGACTCTAAGTAAAGCCAAGGACATGTGAGAAACGGTAGACTTTGGGGCCAGGAAGGCAAACAAGGGACAGATTTGAGGGCATCCTGTACTGAGGAGTTTCAGCTTCATCCTGGGAGAGTCCACAAGCCTCTGAAAGAGTTTGAACAAGGTGTATGCATGGCCACCTTGCATCTTAGGGAAGTCACAGGGATGTCTTGATGGAGAATGGATCAGAAAGGAGCTGCAGCGAGAGAGCTAGGAAGTGTGTGTGTGTCGGAATCCAGGCCAGAAACAAAGAGGCTCAGAACAGGGTAGACAAATTGGGATGGAACATTTAACATTTAAAAATGGCGATGCTGTGCTGACATGGGCCAGAGGAGGAATTAGTGGTCGTGGCAGAAAGTGTCTGGCTTGAAAGGCTACTAGAGATTGATGTGGTTTAGTGAAGGGGCGGGAGGAAGTGGTTCATTCAGAGGACCCAGCAGGACACGTAACCTCAGCCGCAGGCATGAGCAGCCCTAAATGAAGATGCCTTTTTGGAATCATCTTTTTCTACCCAAATAGCAACAGTGTGAGCTTAAATGCAGGCATGAGAAAGGAAAGCACGGCTCTAATGAGACGAGGAAATTATGAACTCGGAGAAAATCAGAAGTGAAGGATGAGGACACTATGAAGGGAGAAGAGAAAGCTACAGTCAACACATGAAGCAATGACACTCGCAGGCACCTGTCTAAGAACAATTAGATCCGGAAGGCCCTTCCCACAGTTCTTGTGTGGGCTCTATTCTCCTGTGGTTGAATGCGTTATTGATCTCTTCTCATTGGAAGCTGCTCAAGATCCCTGCATTTCATATCAGCAGAATTTTGAAATGAAATCAAATGAGTCTGCTGAGGCTTTTGAATGACATGGATCAGCTTTTGACATCTGACCACATTGCCCCAGGAAAGAGCTGTCCTATAGAAACTTCCAGAGTGGACTGAGCAGTAGTTTATAGAGGAACCCATAGCAACTGGTGGACTCCACCAACTCCTGGCAGGATTTGTATCCCAATGTGACCCATTCCCATGGCGAGTATGAAAGTCCAACATGGAATTCAGCTGCCTTAGCAGATACCACCCTTTAGGCCCCCCTACAACCTTGAATCTTTTCTGGTCTAAGTTGCTTAGAGAGCAGCCAGCAGAAAATTCCAGAGCAAGAAATTCCTGCAGGTAAACAAATGCATTCTTCCCAGGAAGCTTGCTGTTTTTATGGCTCAAGTAACTGTCAGAGGCAGATCACAATGAATCCTAATGAATGGGAGGAAAGTAAATGGTAGTCAGAATCCTTGAGCCAGCCACAGTTATGAGCTTTCAGCCATCTTGTGGCTTCTTCTCAGAGCCTGACAGTGTAGCAAAGGTGGCTGGGAATTCACACAATCATCAGAGTAGACAACACACAGCAGCTAGACTCGCCCATATCTGCCTTGTGAGCTGGTTGTTAGAATGAGTGTGGGATGGAGGGAAGGGGTATTATTAAGGTGTTCTGCAATGACAAAAAAAGGAGGGGGTGTATAAAGGATACAAAGCTCATTGCACTATGTATATATTTAGCACCCCACCTAAATCCAGAAAGGACAACACGGAGTGTGATGTCATTATGGTCCTTGGGTTGCAAGCCCAGTTCTCAGCTCCTTTGTAGCCAGTGCCCAAAGAGAAATGTGGGTAGCTATAAACTTCACAACAGTATCATGGGCTAAGGTGATAAGTTTCATTGCATCCATGTGGTGTGGTCTATAGGAAAAAAATAGTAGTAATAATACCTTACAAAAATTAGTAATAATAGTAAATAAAATATTAGTGATGATAACTTCTAAATATTAGTAATATTATCTTGATGCTAGCGTGTTGATATGGAGCAGTGTTGAAGATGCCTGGGTAATGTGAAATTAAGGGATGCAATGTGCCGAGACTGGACAATTGCATTCAAACAGCACCCAAAATGAAAGGTCAAGGTTATCTACAACCAGAGTCTCTAAAGCAGTAGTATTTCCTGAAGCGCAGTCATGGTAATCCAATGGGAACCGTATGAAAGAACAGTGAAACCCGTCTGGGCCCCACATCTGCCCACACAGCTGGTAACCAATAGCACGATTCTCAAATACACACACCAGCAACACAGGTGTCACAGTGTGAAGCCCAATGAAATGATGAGCAAATGCAGTGGTTACACTTCCTCATTCAAGGTCGATCATGTCTTTTTAGGGAGAAGATGTGCATTAACTAAAGATACTAGTATCACTAGTCAAATTAACTGTGCTTCTATGTTGTATTTTAGTTTCATATATTTAATATTTTACATCAAGAACTCACCTGTGTTTTTTTTCATTTAACTAACTTATTAACAATAGAAATGAGAGCAAACCGATAATTCAATTTGCTTATATCCTTTTAATTCTTAAGGAGTTTTTGCGAGAGAACATTTGATACATTTTTAGATGACAACATTTTGTGACCCCCTAGTTAAACGACAAACTAGACAATCTGTCCTAAAAAGTCAGAGTTGTCGAAGGTAATTTGAATTGTCCAGTAGCAGAATGGAAAAGTACATCTAGTAGAGAACAAACAGCTGGGGTGACTTACTACACAAATGCTGTTAGCATTTTTAGCCTGTCAAGAAGGTCACATGACTGGGCACAATTTCTTTTTTTTCTTTGCACGCCTTCATGAGTAAAGTTTACAAAGGCATCATTGGATGACTGAGAAGTTGATTCATATCCTCCTACACAGTCCTCTCTCCCCTTAGCTCTCTTTGTGTGCATGCATTTCTTCCGATGTAAAGGAGAAAAGCCAATGACTTCAGTTTCACCCTACTAGAAGCGCAGTCAATGGTGACAGTATTGACACTCTGCAGAGTCACAGAGATCTTGGTAGGCAGCATCTCTTTCCTGAGAGCCCTGCAGTGGCCCCTGACCAAGCTTTCGTCTCTGGCAGAGCTGACACCCTTTTGTGAGCGAACCACCTCACAAGCCTTCCTTCCCACCTAGATAATGTTGTCTTAGAGCAGAGCTAAGTGACCGCTAGCTGTCCAGAGTGCAAGATGGCAGTCCAGATCTCCATGCTGTAGGGCTCTGCCGAGACTTCAACCATTAGCATGGGGATCTGTCGGAAACCAAACATTGTTCTCACTAAATGAATGTAAACAGGAGGCCAGAAGGCTGGTCAACCTCTGAAAGGTCAAAACCAGCCACTCCCTATCTAATTGAGACAATGAACTTCCCCATGAAATAATCATTTAAATCCTGACTGATAAGATAATCTACTTGTTACTGGAATTGCCTGCTGTAGAGCAAAGGGTGTATCCCAAACCTGAATAAAAGGGATGGCAAGGCCAAAGGAAAGTGGCAGTCCTTTCCACTAGAGGAAGGCTCCCGCCTGGCCCCCCAATATCACCAAATTAATGTTTTCTGGTCTTTCATTTTGTTTGCATGCAGCCTCCTTCAGAACCTGAACCACGTGGGATGTGGCAAGAGGTTCCCACAGGGATCACTGAACAGGCTCCTGGACCAAGTCCACCACCAACGGGACGCCCTACTGATTGACAAGTTCGTATCATCGATCAACGTTCCCAGAAGACAGAAGTCCCAGAAGACCTGGTCAAACCAGCTCCTATTCTCAAAGTCCAAAGCTCAAGTCCAGTGTCGGGACTACACAGAAAGATGTGCATTTGTAGATTCTAGTATTGCCATGTGATCACTGAAGTTTTATAAACACAGTTGAGAATGAACGTGGGCATGGGAAACTTCTAATGTGTATCCTTTTCTACTTCTCCCTTTACCTGCTCAGCAGAGAATACATCTACACTAGAGCCCCAAGTTATAACTCAGCTTCCCTGCTTTCATTCCCCTTCATGAATGTTTCAGTACTGACTCTTCCGCTTAATACACTAAGATGGATAGCACTGCCCCTTCATAGGTACCAACATTCGCTCCCCAGTTGCTGGGATGTTCGTTCTCTCCTCTAATTTTTCCACAATAACTAGAGTTCATTTTCACTGCTCCCACCCTATAGCCTGCTCATTTTTCAAATACCCATCTTCCAATGTAATGTTTCTCAGGTAACAGCATTTACCTGGAGGAGTAATTTCATCAGCGCACAGCAGGGTGTGCCAGGGCCTGTTCCCCCAGCCTTGCAGCTTGTGGGTTACACTGGCTCCACTGCCCTTTCACCAAGAGTTGAGAAAGTGCAGAGGAAAGGGCCGGGCCATTTGGAAGATTAAGAGTCATAGAATATCAGTTGGCACGATGAAAGCCCACAGAGACGTCTTAAAGACTCCTATTTCTCTAGCTACAACTTTATTTATTTATTTTCTGTTTAACATTTTTTTTTTTATTAATTTTTTATACATATCTCCCCATTGCCCCCCCTCCCTCCCAGGCATACCCCAACCCCCCCCCCTATTGTCTATGTTCATTGCTTATGCTTATATGCATGCATACAAGTCCTTTGATCTCTTATCTACCTCACCTAACTTTAGTCTTTTGCCACACAAGTCAGTTCAGAGAAGAAGAAACCCACCTGAAGCATAGGTCTCAGGCCACAAATGACTTTCGTAAAATCTATTTCTGTGAACGTCAAGCAGACAAGGGCAGAACCCTCTAGCAATAAGTGACAAGCTAAACAAAAGGGGCCCGTTCTTTAGATGACCTATGCTAAGTGCTGGGTAATGGCAGACAGAGGAATTCAAGCGTAAGAACAAGTATGTGCTGGGGAGGCTCAAATTCAAGCCAACAGAAGGCACTGCAATGTTTACACACAGATGAGGAGAGGCCATTTATAATAGGGCAGATAGTTGTTGACCACTTTTCTAAGTTGGATGCGCTATGCTAAGTGCTATGTAATTCTGTATCATCCCAATAATATCATAGAGGAGGAGACTGGGGCTTAGAGAGGCTAAGGAGTTTTGCTTAAGGTGACAGTAAAAGCAAATTAAAGAGCCTGAAAAAAATACAGTTCATTTAACTTTTAGCCATTAGGAATAAAAGGAATCTATGCTCTGCCTATGAGCATTTCCAACCAACTCTATTTGGGGGCAGGTGTGAAGAAAGAGAAAGAGAGGGACAAAGGGGGCAGATAAAGAGAGAGAGAGACTGGCAAACCGAGAAACAATTAAAACTTTGAAACTGCATGGCACACAGCCTCTTACTGATGGGGAACCAGGTTAAGGTGGTATCTCCAGAGATGGTACCTTGTTCTCCATTGTGGCACTTTAAACACTTTTCAGAAGCAACTTTAATTGACCCCCATACACTGCCTTTACCACTTCACGCCTTCCTGCTTCCAGAATATGTCCCTTTTCACCCTCACTCCAACTCACAACTCAGAATCCACAGGTTTATATCTTTCATAATAAGGAGGGTATAATGGTGGGGAGTGTGAGAAGTCCAGGCTTGAGAAGATCTTTCAATAAAAGTAAAACCAAAGGCATTTGAAGGTGCCTCGCAAGGACAGGTAATTTTATTTCAGAGATTTACCATTGTTCTAAACTTTTTAATGACCCATCATGTATCTTTTCATGTGAATGTGCATATTTTAAGAAATTCAAATAAATGAGAGATTGCTATATAGATATGTGACCATGAAGATAGAGCATGAGGGTCAGAAGATACCCACAGACAAGTAGAGACAGATGACTGTCAGATGCAGGCTTAATTTTTGTTCCCTTTTGTGACCCACTTTCCTACATCCTATGGGAGTTTTGTTGTTGATGTGGTTTGTTCTCTCTCTGGGAATACTTTATAATAAAACCCTTTCACAAGTATCCTCATCTCATGGTCTGCTTCTTGAAACAGCCAAAGGCTTTATCCCTTTATTGAATCTCCCTAGATCAATGGTCAGCAAACTCATTAGTCAACAAAGCCAATTTCAAAGTACAATGATTGAAATTTCTTTTGAGAGCCAAAGTTTTTAAACTTAAACTTCTTCTAACGCCACTTCTTCAAAATAGACTTGCCCAGGCCGTGGTATTTTGTGGAAGAGCCACACTCAAGGGGCCAAAGAGTGTGATTCACGAGCAGCAGTTTGCCAACCACAGCCCCAGGTCATTCAGTAAAGCCCTTGCTAGTGCTTCCTTAATCTTCCAAATAAACTCTTTATACTGAAGTTTTTGTCAAGTATGCTTCCTAGTAATCCAACTCAAATCATATCTAATAAAAACAATATGCAAATTGACCATAACTCTGCTATACCTACAGGCCATGCCCACCAGCCAACCAGGAGTGAATATGCAAATTAATCCAATCAAGATGGCTGCAGCCACAGAGCAAGCAGGAGACTTGGGTTTCCCCAGCAATAGAGGAAGCCAAGCTTCCTGCACACCCAGGCCAGCCAGAGAGTTTTCTTATTAATATTACTATTATTCTATCAAATTATTTCAAGCACTTATTTTAAAATGGCAAGTTGCCCCAATTTTATTAATTACAAAATAAAATTATAAAAGCACATTTTATAAATAATGCTTTTTACAATATACATACACAAACCAAAATTTTAATTTTAAATTACCTACTCAAAAAGTAATTAGGGGACTAACACAAAACATTATTTTATTAGGCAGCACAGACTGTATGTTTTAGTAATAGCATTCAAGTTTAAAACTGATGCATAACATTTTTCTATTATTTAATTGGGATATCTCTACACCTTAATGTATAATCTTGTTGGATGTAAAATTATCCTGAAAAGGTTTGGAAATCTTCAGATGCCGCTCTACTTTCATAATAAGCTATGGAACTTATGAACAACTCATGTGCACATTTTCTGAAGAACAGAAATATTTTCTGCCTCCTTAAAATAACTTCCAATATCATTCAGGACCTTAACTCTTTATTCAGGCCAATCATCAGTCTCCTCCTTTTCTGTCTTGGTACTGAGACCATATGCAAATAATTCCAAATCTGTGGTTCATGCAGGCTGAATAATCATGCAAAAGTTGTATTTCCATTTCCAGAAGGCATAACCATAAAATCTCACTGCCCCTCTATGATCCTGATATATATGAATCCTGACTTCAATTCAGTGGCTGTTCAGTTAGGTATAAATATGCAGATTCATGTCTATTGTGACCCATGAATTCTCTTAATTATGGCATTTTTAAAAACTCTTTGCTAAGGTATGAAAAGAATGCATTATTGTCTACCATAAGTCATGTGAGCTCAAAAGCTCTGTCCTGAGGTAATAGAGAAGACGTCACAAGAAAGGTGACATTTGTTGGTAATAAACAACCAGTTTTGCTCACTAAGCCTGGTAATATGTACCTGTGACTGTGTTCAACACTTGTGAGTATCCTTTTATTTAATCTTATCAATTCCCTGGGATTAGGAAGCCTCGTCAGAATCCTTTTATATAATTTCTATTATTAACCTCATTCCAAAGATGAGAAAAACCCGAAGCACAGAGAGGAGGAGAACCTTGAGCAGGCTTTCCCACTACAAGGAAACTACTCGTCCAGGATTTGAACCCACACAGTCGTGGACTCTAGAAGCCATGCTCTGCCCTGAATGTTCTAATGCCTCTTCTCTCGTGTCTTTATTTGGAAAGACAAAATGCAGAACAGGAAATGACTCCACTTGAAGTCCAAATTGTATTTTTAATCATATTTGTCACCTGTTGAGCTCATAAGCATTGCTTTCTTGATGGATTAATAACCCTAATTACAGGTGCCCTACATTCCCCACAGCCTGTTTTCTGTCACTTTGAGTTTGAGCAGAATTTCAAAATGTATATAGTCTGGGAAGTGTTCATATCAAAAGGAATCTTACTCTCCCCCATCTCAGCTTTATCTTCCAGGGGTCAGGAAACCCTTCCATAGGTAGGGTGACCAACTCGTGTTTTGCCTGAGGCTTCTCCAGTTTTAGTACTGAAAATCCTCCTGCTGAGAAACCCCAGTCCTGAGTCAACTTGAGTGGTTAAATGTACTCTTTCTTCTCTAAGTGAACAACCTAAATTATATTCTTTAAGGAAACATGCACATGGGTGGTTATATATTTATGCTAAAGATCCTTGCCCCAGAGAGAAAAGGCTGGCTTTTTAAGACTCAGAGGAAATCAACTTTTTGGGGAGAATTTCTGAGATTTGCAGCAGCCTGTTCTGGTGTTTCCAGATATCCAGATCTGGCCTAGGGAAGGGCGCCCTCTATCTGTAGGTGATGGTTTTGCAGTTCATAAAGCAAACCCACACTACCCATAGCTTTCCCTCCTCTGAGCACGTTCTTTGTATATAGGCTCCAATTACTTCTGTAATATAATTTATACATACCAATTAGCATTTGCCATGCTAATACTGGTTGGTGCCTAAGCACAATGTAAATGTAAATAAGTATTAATGATCCAGGAATTAACTTACTTTTTTTTTTTCCTAGTCAGAAGATTCAAACAAGACCACAGGCAAAATGAGCCTTTACTCTCCTTAGCCTCTTAATTTCAGCGCTATCCTTTGCCCTCACCCCAAATTCTCCTATTTGTGGGTGATTATGGTCCACGCAATAACACTGCCCCCATGAGGTTGTATCTGGACAGAATAGGCAACTTTCTCTCATTCAGACAAAGCTACTGCATGGACTCTATTGACCGGACCAGACCCTGGAACTTTTAAATTTGCTACACGGTCGCTAATGTGCAAAGTATGAATTAGGACATTTTTGGTTGCAAATGGGGATAACAGACAAAAGAACTTG
This sequence comes from Lasiurus borealis, assembly GCA_004026805.1. Taxonomy (NCBI): domain Eukaryota; kingdom Metazoa; phylum Chordata; class Mammalia; order Chiroptera; family Vespertilionidae; genus Lasiurus; species Lasiurus borealis. Next base: position 12,943 of record PVJN01005730.1, on the reverse strand, counting down.
AATTTATTTAAACAGAAAGGGAATCAATAAAAAGAATAACAGAACCTCCTGAGAACTGCTTTGGACCTAGCCTTCAGACACCAGAGACCATCAAAATGCTCTTTTGTCTTCCTCTGCTAACATTTCTTTGCTCCTGCTTTAGAGTACATTTCCCCACATGGTTAAAAAACACCCCTGCCAAGAAGCCCCTAGCTTTATGTGTCATAGACTTTGCCCCATAGAGAAATGTTCATAATGTGCCAAGTCCAAAATTCTGGTGTTTTCTGGCCTCTTAGTAAGGGTCAGGTCGTTAAATCTGGCCAGCAGGATATCATTCTACGAAATGTGTTATCTCTAGGAATTGCAGAGATGGAATGCAAGCTGGAGGAGTTGTCATCCTGAATAAAAAGAAATGAAGGACCCAGAAAAGGTGATCTAAAGGTCAAAGGGTAAAACCGAGTGTCATCGCAACTACTAGTACATAAACAAGGCTCAAGGCCCTTCATTAACCACAGGTTTGTGTTTAACTTTCTGCAAAGCGAAGCACTAAAAATAGAGAAGCAATATATATATACTTAGTCAAAGCCATCAACAGTTCTACCTTTCAATTTCAGTCTGAAAGGCTCTTACCGTATCTATTTAAAGCCTGCTAATCCAAGGCTCAACATGTGTCTCTTCCTATAACGAGTCTTCCCCAGTATCACCTTCTTTTCTAAAACTTTTGTCTATTTTCGAAGTACTGACAACTGGATTCACACATTACCTTGTTTGATCACACATTGTCTTAAATTGTTTATTAATTGGGTTTTTAAAACCTTCTAACAATTATTATGTGCACTAACAGCCACCTTTCTTCTATTCCTGCTGGGTCAGGCACAGTGCCTGATGCATTCTTGTAAACACTTTAGACAATATATTGGGAAGAGGAGATAGAACACTGAATAGCTCACAGAAAGCTGATCAGATGTGAGTGAGAGGGACTCACTCTTCCCTTAGACTCACTGATATGTAATCTGAGGAGTGACATCAAGATGGACACTCAGAAACTGTTTGTAACATGGGCGACAGGAATTTGTCCCCCATAAATTCTGTGAATGAGCATGAAGTGGAAAAACAACAACAACAACACAAATAAACATTATCCCATCTCTTTAACTTTCTATTTCAAGTACTTTCTGAGGGAAAGAGGAAATTCAGGAAACTTACAGGAGTACCTTTTGTTGTTTCTAGGAGGTAGGGGAGTTTGTATCTCAACATAGATTTCCAGATCTGAAGCTTGTCAAGTCAGGCTCTGAAGTGATTAGAATACTTATTTGCTAATTCGGATTAATTAAAGTGACAGTCAATTTAAACTGATGGAAAGACAAATTTTTGAGGCATATTTTAAAAGCACAATAGTTAGAATCTGATTAACAAAATGTAGGAAGATGTTCCACAGAGAGCACCTTGCTAAATGAACTCCTCGTGAAAATCTGTCATTAACATTTTTATCGCTGCGTGCAATGTTCCCAGAATGATGGAACACAGTTTTTTCTCTAAATAGAAAGTATATTAACATATTTTTATACTTGTTACGCTTATTTAATATCAAAATGGTTTCTTTTGTGTGTGTCAGACTTTGGAGTTCAGAAGCTTGTTGTCATTAAATCTTGAGCTATCTAAGGGACAGGAAAGCAGAATTTTAGCCTTCCACAAACGAAGAGGTGGCACTTAACTAAGGTAGTTCATAACTTTCCTTTTCTAAGATCAGTGAGTCAGGGGATAGGATTAGAAATCAATAGACTCAAGTTCATTCAAATACACCAGGTAACCACTGCCCTGAACTGCACTGATTTTAAAGCACTGAGATCTGAGTATAGTACCTTATAGTTTAGAGACACATGTGGAGGTACCGATAGGGAAAACTACAGACTTTAATACATACTTATATACCCAACACATCAAGCAAACACTAATTTCTCTCCATTCTTAGACTAATTCCTTTTATTCTTAGGAATAATGTGTATGAGGTGAGTCAGGAGGAACTTAATTGTGTTGTCAATCTTATGTCTTCTTTTTTTACATATTAAAATTGGACAGTAATGATATATGTATATATATACACAAATATATACATATATACATATATGTTTACATATATATACACACACATATATATATATATATATACATATATATATATATATATGTCAAAACTGAAAGATTTTATGCAGGTATACATTTGAGTGTATATAATTCATATATAATTAATACATATTTGTAACACATATATACAATATTTTATATGCATATATAAATTAATATTTTTTGTATTTATTGAATTTTAGAGAGAAGCTTTGGGCTGGAAGAGAGAAAGGGAAAGAAAGAAAGAGATTTGTTGTTCCACTTATTTATGCATTCATTGGTTGATTCTCCTATGTGCCCTAAATGGAGATCAAACCCACTACCTTGGTTTATTGGGTTGATGCTCTAACCAACTAAACTACCTGCCCAGGATCTTAATATTTTCTTTTTTAAAAACAATATATTTTATTGAGTTTTTACAGAGAAGAAGGGAGAGAGATAGTTAGAAACATCTATGAGAGAGAAACATTGATCAGCTGCCTTTTGCACACTCCGTACTGGGGATGTGCCCACAACAAAGGTACATGCCCTTGACCAGAAAAGATCTAGGATCTTTCAGTCCACAGGCCAATGCTCTATCCACTGAGCCAAACCGGTTAGGGCTAATTCCTATTTTCTTAATTGTCTATTTAATGAAAGCATATACATGGATTTAATTGATTTTGAGTTTGCATCCAGTAGCCTCTGTCTTCTCTCCTCTTGCAAAGATGTTTATTGAGGAAACTGAATTTACTGCTTGCATAAACTGATAGCTGGTGACTTTACAGGGCCAATTAACTCTTCAACAAAGGAGTGAAATGAGGTTACTGGATTATGTTAGTTGGCAATTACAATCAGTTTGATGAAATGCTCCTTCTTGTAAACATACTTAAACTTAAGGAAATGTATGTCAACAATTCTACATGTAATGGTGAAAAGAACTCTTAGAGGGAAAAAAAAGATTGATTCCTTTGTTCTAGATGATCCCTCCATTTATAGTAAGAAACAGTTTTTCTTTATTGTCATGATTTTTATGTTGAAAATACCAGAACTAAGTTGCAGGGGAAGAATTTTGAAGAGATCTTTATTTTGTCATTACTGACCTTATTACCACCAAAGCATGAGAAGTGATACCATGAATGGAGCTCAATATGGACAGTTGAGTACAAAGTATGGAATCAGTAGATACACATCTTAAAGTGAACTCTGTGGTTGATAAAACCTCTCTAAACCTAACTTTCCTGATCTGAAAAATGGAAATATTTTCATTGAACAAGGATCAAATAAGTAATAAACACTGTGTGCTTTGAGGATCATAAATTGTGAAGTATAAATGATAGAGCTGAAGTTATAAGGAATTCTTCTGAAATTATTTTGAACTAAAATATGAAAAGCCTTGTTCTACACCACACGATTATTTTCAAAAACGTGCTTCCAGGTGAAATTTGTTAAGCGAACTTCACTTTAATTGTGCTGCAGGGACAAAGTCAACCCTCTTTGCTGTTATAAATATTGTGTAAACACAAATGGATAAAAGTTCGGGAATTCATTCTAAAAGAGAAAATTATCACAGTGATTAGGCAGGTTGTTAGACAGGTTATTAGAAGTATAGAGGATTATTTTTAAGAAAAACCAAAGCTTTAGGAAAGAGGCTAAATAAGTTATTGATGTTGAACATAAAATCAAATATCCCTGTTTCTTAGCTGTAGCAACAGCTTAGTCCTTATCCAATAACGGGAATAGAAAATCCTCCTAACAATACCTCTGGATTCCTTTTATAACCCCCTGTTCTAGGAAAAGAAAATGGAGGTTCAAGGAGATTAGATAAGTAGTCTAAAATAAACAGAGCTAATGTCTGAAAGAGAGAATTTGAGCTAGAATCTACCTGAGATATAGGGGAGGGAGCTAAGTTACAATATCTGTTTTTTTCCTACCTCCCGGGCCTGAACTAAGAAGTCAGTCATTCCTTTACTGAAACTGAGATATCCTTTATCTTTGTGATTTGCTTCTGCTTAACTATTATCCTTTTTCTTATTTGGACCCCATCACTAGCTCACTTATAAAAAATAAAAAGACTAGTCACCTCCTGCAAGCCGTCACAAAACAGCACAAGAACAAGTGACAGTCCGGCTCCTTCTGTCCCCATCTACTGGAGGAAGAAGGCAGAACTGCAAAAGGGGGTCCCTGAGCAGCTTGGGACTTGGGATAGCAACCATCTAAGTGTCTTGGTGCATGCTGGGAAGTTTGGAGGTTACGAAAGGATAATAGTGATTGGCCTTTATCCGGTTGTTTACTGTAAATCAACTAGCCAGTTCACGAGACCAAAAGAAGACATAGGGATAATACTAATACACAGACATTCATTCAGTCATCCCCAAAACACAAGGAACTCCTTTATCTAAACAGGTTGGTACATGCCTCTGCCAGGGCTGGCTGTGAGCATAAAGAGAGTCAAGTGGATCTAGTTGAGGACATCTTTAGGAAATTCTATAACAAACCTTGAGACTTTTGCCGGAAGCTCTCTTACTTGTGACATTTATTAGCCATAAGTTCCATTAGTTCCTCTGCTGGGAAACATAACGATCCTTATAAAGCCAGAATTCTGAGTGGGTTCCCTGTGTGGCCCATGTAAGCTTTGTTCTTGTGCTCAGATGGTATTCAACTCCAGCAGGCTACAGAGTCACAGAGAGGAAGGACTGTGACAGAAAGCATGGGTGAGTCAAGCCAATTCACCCAAATTATTAGCAAAAAAAAGGAAATAAATATTAATTCTAGTGATCATAAGCTAAAAGAGTTAAAATAAATGCAAAAAAATTTAATATTTTCAATTATTTCCCTTTTTGGCACAGTTCTTTTTATACCTTTAACGATCAGTGTTCAACCCATTTTCCATATGTTATTTGTCATTCAGAATACTCCTAAACTTGGCTCCAGATATATCAGATATATCAGACCTACATATATATGAGGGATACTTAGACCACCGCAAAAAGATGTATTGTCCTGGTCAACGCTACATCCCTTCTTGACCTTCCCCCAGACCCTGAAAGAGGCACCTCAACTTGATAGTAATGTCTCATGTCTAAGAGGCTGAGGAACCTTTTCTATACCTTGGCAGTCTGAGTCCAGAGTTTGTGTGATAATCTTCACAAATTGCTGCCTTATTTAGTCATTTCAGCTCTTTAAAGTATGTCTTGTCTTCATATTAGGATGACTAAATATTTACCACCCAAACCAGAACACTCTGGAGAGCGAAAGTGGGCACTGTGGTCATCCTGAGAGGATCTGAAGCCTTGATTTTGCTCCTTATAAGTTCATGGTCTTTAAACACATTAAGCGCCCAGTCAGTCACCGGTGAAGGGCAAACAGATTGGGTGCTTAACGTGTTAAAAAGTTCCTTAACTTCTGTGATCCTTACCACAAAAATAGTGATAACATTATTTTTTCATTGCAGTGGAAATAAAGTAATGCCTGAAAACAACTTAGTATTGTGCCTTTCTAAAACAGTACTTTCCAAATGTGTATTTTATTATTAATAATTATTCTTAAAATACTTAGGATAGAATTCAGAGGGAATCGGAGGAGCAAAACAGGAAGAAAGAACCTGTTTTTTAGAAGAACTGGGGAAAGTCTTTTGAGGAAGGTGAGTAATTTAATTAGTTGCATCTGTTTTTTTATATTTCATGTAGAAGGAGCATGACCACAATAAAACCATGTAATCGGGGAGTAATATTTATAAGTATACATACACATACATGAAATCTATAATAATCAAAGCATAATATGCTAATTAGACCAGAGAGCCAAACGAGGTTCTGGACGAAGCTGGAGCTGTGAGGGCCTGAGCCCCTTGCATGAATTTCATGCATCAGGCCTCTAGTATCATTATAAATATTGCCTTGCAGGGCTTTCTATATTGAATATCTAGAACTGTAGCAACCTTGTTAATCGCTCTGTAGCACTGAACTGTTTGACTGTACTTTTTCCTTCTCTCTCCTTTAGTGTGGGATTGATCTCATTGCCAAAGTCCCTAATTTCCCCCTTTATTCTCTTCAGATAATTATTTCTACTTCATCCAATTCATTTTAGCAGTCTAATTTGTTAAATGGTTCTGAATCTACTGTGTGAGAGGGACCTGTTTATGTAAAAAATACAGAAAAAAATCATAGAAGAAAGAGACCTTGACTAGTTAATATGTTCACTAACTATAGCAGGCTCCTTGTGCAGCTGAATGTGGCCTACATGCAGGGGGGCTGGTACATCAACCACACCCCTTCTCTCAGAGAACTCTGCTATATTTTGTTCCATTACTCCTTTCCATGTCTATGACTCCAAGCTCCTTTTCTTCACTTCCTGATCTGTTCTTATTCCTTCTGGCCTTTACCTTATTGAGAAGCAAAAGCCACATCTGCCCCCTGGATTAGTCAATTCAGAGTTTTAACTAAACTCTTCTAGATCTTAATTTCATGTATATGTGTTCCAAACTCTACGCCATTATCCTCATAGCTTCAGATGATGGAGCTCCTTAGAAAGAAATGACATTCACATATATCTTAACATCCAGTTCCTCCAAACTGAGGAGTGGTGTGTATGTGCAATTTCCCCCCCCTACTCTAGATACATCATTTGTGAGGGTCATAGTCCATCTAAGTTTCGTTTTTTTTAAAGAACGGCAAACATGACATACTACCACACAGAAAGAAAGATCACCAACCCAAAGTTGGAATTAGCATTAGAGAAAATGAAATAAAAATTTCTTCTATTTTTCAGATGAAGAAACTATTATATTAGCGATACTGAAGATTTATGGTATGCACGTATTAAATTTTCAGAGATCTTAAGAGACCTAAAAAAGCCATGTCCTCAGATTATGAAACTTGAAGAGGGCAAAGTATCTAGACTCAGTACAATTGATATATGGATCATTTATTTTGGAATTCAATGTAATTTTCCTATACCCGTATTGCATTTTTTTCTCTAGTATTTCCTATCACATTCCATTAATGTTTAAAGAACAGACACAAATACAAATACTGGCAGGAAATGTATCCAACACGAGCCACATCAGATAAATAATATCTGTGACCTGTCACAATGTGAGGTTATTTCATGAGTTTCTATAAAAGGCTATGTTAAAGATTAAGTTCAATAGGTTATTATTTTTAAGGTTTTTATGTAAACATATTTGCCATTCAGAAATAGAACATTTACCACACGAAGAATCCTAATTCTTAACATATGAATAAAATTTTCCTACTTATGTCTCAGCAGAAAGGAGAAAAAACTCTGTGAATTTGACTTCTTATCCTGCTACATCTGAAAGCAAAAGACTCTTCATCAATTTGAAAATAGAAAATAACCGAAGAACAAACTAGAAAAAGAACGCAGCCTGTCTTGCTTGAGTGACAAATGATCATGAATGTGAAATGTTATAGATGTATTCAATCATAAAATAAAGCTATTATAATTAATCAGGAAAACGTAACTGATCTGTTGGTGATAGATAAGGAAAGACTTGGGTTCAGAAAATTACCCGATTCAAATCCAACAAAGTGAGGCTTAAAATGAAGCCTCAGATATAAATATTGCAGATGGCTTAATATCCTTCTCTAAAAAAATCCTATTAAATCCACAATCAGAATATATAACATGTTTCATCGGCGTTGACAGACTTCGGCCAAGGATTGCAGAAAGAGTCTGCAGGACAAATAAATGAGTATATATCACCTTGTCAGAAAGCTATTGATCAAGCTCCTGAATGCGTTTTCCTTGTCATGTTCAACAAAAGAGCCAGGAGATGCCAAGACCTCAGGCATTGCAGTGATGGAGAATTTGTCTAAGAAGTTCATGAGTCAAGGGCTAGGTCCATTTCTCAGTGGTCAAAGAGCTAGTTATGAAAACGCATACACATACCCAAGGCCCCAGGGAGATATTGAGTTGGTTTGAACTATTTGTTTGAACTACAAGGCTTTTTTATATATAAGAAATATAGCTTCATTTACTTACAGATTGCCTAACCTTCTAAACTTGTTGCTCTTATTTCTGTTGACTTATTGCTCAGATTCTGTGAATCGTTTACTTTTGCCATGGATGAACCACAAATTAAATTGATTGGGGTGGCATTGGTTAGCAAAATTATATAGCTTTCGAGTGTACCTTTCTATGGTACATAATCTGAATATCTTATTGTTTGCCCAACCATCCAAAGTCAAATCGTCTTCTATCACTGAAGCTTTTTATCAGAGAAAATTTGCCATGCCCCTTCATCTAAACATGAGTAAAAGATAAAACGTTAAGGATTAAAATAAAAATAGCAATATTAAAGTAGGCAATTTCAGAAAGCATTCTGTCATTGATTTCAGCTTGGGATTTTAAAGAAGAAAAAGTTATAGCTCCAATTATGAGATAGTTCACTGAAAGGAGTGGGGAAACTCTAAGACTGAGAACCGAAAGGTGTGTTATATGGTGTGTTTGTGCTGCTTTCCATTGAATGTGAGAGAACAGAAACTCAAAGGAGTTTCACAAACTGCAAGTCATAAAAAAGAAAACCATGGAGATAGTTATCAGATGTAACTAGAGCCAACAATTCAGAATATTTGATGTGGCTCATTCTCTCTTCTACTTATTACTCAGAGAAAGAAGTTACTAGTCCATTCAATAAAAAATAAAAATATTATCCAAAAAAAGAGAAACAAATAAAGGTTATCACTCAAACCAGTTTCAGAATCAAGTAGAAAACAAAGATGGATGCACGGAGTGACCATGAGAATCCTATCCACTCCTAAGAATGTATAGTATTCTGAAAGTTTTGGAATTACTTAGAATATCAGTTTATTCCTATTCAAATACATTGTTTTTATTCATTAATAATATTATATCCATTGCTTTCTCTAAAATAAATATTTAAGAAGCAGTAACAATAAATTTGATAACAGCATGAGGTTTATGGTTACAGTATCCTGGGTTCAAATTCCATCAAATAGTAATCAGTTGTGTGAACGTACACAATGTGTTTCTGATCCTCAGATTTCTAATTTATAAAATGAGAATAATAAGAGTATTCACATCATAAACTTTTGAAGATGAAAGGATTTCGTGCAAGCAAAGATTTACTATAGCTCAGCCTGCGTTGCTCAGTGGTTGAGTGTTGACCTATGATTCCTGATTAGGGCACATGCCTGAGTTGTGGGCTTGATCCCCAGTAGGAGGTGTATAGGAGGCAACTGATCAATGATTCTCTCATCATCATCATTCTCTCTTCCTCTCCCTCTCTCTTCCCCTTCCTCTCTGAAATCAATAAAATTCTATTAAAAATAAAAACAATAAAAACTACAGTACCTGGCATATAGAGGGAACTCAAATACTATTACTACTATTGCTGATACTGCAGCTTCTGTCACTATCACTCCTACTGCAATAGTAATTTTGCCATCTCCTTACATATAACCACCTGTCACCATTCCATAAGACTAAATGCATAATAGCAGGAAAAATTACAGATTGCAAGTATTTTTATTAATATTTCCACGAGTAATAAGTCTACCCTCTTTTGTTTGGTAGATATTACTATCCTCTTTCATTGATTGACTGACCACAGTCTTGAGTTATTACAATCATGTTTCTTTGGTTCTTGTCCTTGCTTGCCATTTTTCATGTTTAAAGGTAAATTAACTTATGCAAAGAAAGCAGCATGGTACTGAAAGGTCTGTTTGTTTTTAAAATAATTTATCAAGTGTCAAATAGCAATTCCTAACATGTCAGTAGGAAAGATAACCCGTGTTTGCATAGTACTTTCGGTTTTCCCATTTGACCTCCACTATAATCCTGGGAGAGAGTTACGGTTAATACCACTCCTTCATAAATAAGATAATACCATCATTTCATAAATAAGACAGCTGAACCTCTATATGGTGTATGCATTTGCCATCTGAATTCTCAGAAAGTGGTGATCCAATAGTTGATTGTGAATCTTAGGACCACAAAGGCTGTCCTTCCTACTGTACTCACTCCTGTGCAGTCTTTTAGTCTAGTTATTCAAGAGTTAAGTATAACTCACAATTCACCTCATCTCTCTCAATGTACATTTAAAGGGTTTAGTCAATGCCCTCATTGGAGTCTGACAATTCTCTTTCCTTCCTCTTATAAGCAGCTCAATAACACAAATTGAAGCTCTCATTATCCATCTAGGAAGGAGCTACCGATTACCCAACTGCAATAGCGAGATTTCTAGTATTAGAAAGCCACAGGGGATTTAAGGTTTTAAGGAGCCTTGACTGAGAATAGATCTAAAGGGTTTTTCCTTTGCCAGGGGTAGTCCTGTGGCTTTTTTGAGGATCTAGGATTAAGCCCTTCAATGTTAGCATGGGAAGCTGAAGTAGAGAAAAGTAGCCATTCCCAATTTTACAAAGTACTGTGGCTTATACTATACAAATAAAACTCAAATGGAAAAGATTGATGTGTTCATTCTTCCAAATACTTGTGTATATTGTTGGCTATAAGATTAGAACAAATATGGGGGCTCCCGTGCCATTCAATGACTTATTGATCCTCTCTGCTTCACAGATAGAGGTTAAGATCTGGGAGAAAAAAAAGAATGTATAAAGTCTGACCATGCCATAATAAAAACATTCTCATACAGAGAGTATGTTCGATTAATAGATGGCTTTACTTTTTTATTTATTTTTTTCTTTCTCATGAGAAGTAGTTCCCTTTAGCTCGGTACACTCCATTTAGAGAGGAATATTTGATCCTTTCAGGAATTAGCATGTTTTCTTAAGTGGTTACTAAAGTGCCATTAATATCCCAAAACAGATAACATATACACTAACTGCAAATTGCTATTCTTACACATATATACTTTTTTTCACTAATGGATGTTCAGATATGTTGCTTTTTGAAATGCAAGCTGTCTGGCCTTTAAGAGCATGATAATTTCTTTCAAGACTACTGTATTATTTTTTTTCTATTATAAAGTTTATCTTGTGATCTTGGATAAAACTATTTTCTTTTTATTACCATGGATGTCTTAGGAATGGAACAGTTTTGATATACAGTTTGTTTTCTTCAGGTCACCCTTTTTGGTGCTTCAAAATGAGCAAAACGAACAAGCAAAAACAATTTCTGACTCTATTTCTCTGACTCTTGTCCCTACACATTCGTGTGAACACTGCAGCAACCTCCAAACTCTCCCTGATTTATACCTAGAAATCTTCTTGTAAGGATGATAGACAAAATTGGGAGATGGACCGTGTCCTTTCAGGGGCAAGAAAGTGGGCCATGGGTACTTTTACTGTAACTTTTAATGCCGATATGTCTGTTATAATACACTAGAGGCCCCTTGCAGGAAGATTCCTGCAATAGGGCTTCCTGCTGCGGTCTCCTTTGCCCTGCCTGCTTCCCTCCCTTCTCCGCTGCCTCATTTGCTTGCTTTTCTCGGCTTCCCTCCCTTCTGCAGCACTTGGCTTCCTTCTACGCTATCTTCAGTCTTTGCTCTGCACCAGAATATGCAATTTAACCGCCATCTTGGTTGGGTTAATTTGCATACTCTCTCTGATTGGCTGGTGGGCATAGCTTTTGAGTGTAGCGGAGGCACGGTCAATTTGCATATTACTCTTTTATTAAATAGGCTGTTTCTACAATGTCATGGGGCTGTGGACACTGCTTCTTTCTTTTTTTTAAATATATTTTATTGATTTTTTTACAGAGAGGAAAGGAGAGGAATAGAGAGTTAGAAACATCGATGAGAGAGACACATTGATCAGCCGCCTCCTGCACAATCCTTTCTGGGAATGTGCCCACAACCAGGATACATGCCCTTGACTGGAATCGAACCTGGGACCTTTCAGTCCACAGGCGGATGCTCTATCCACTGAGCCAAACCGGTTTCGGCGACACTGCTTCTTTCTAAATAATAAACATAGAGAGACCTTGGTTCCTAGATTATCTGACTCTCCATTCAGACCATAATTTCCATGATCTTATTTTGGAAACTACTTAATGCTCCTCACAGTGTCAAAACCTCTTGCCTCTGGGTTTCCTGTCTCTACAGGAGCACTCCTCCCCTGCCCCTTTAATTACAGCCATTGATTCATCTGGTATATGGGGTGCTAAAATATCCTACGAGTAAAATTTGCTGCATCTAAAACCTGAGGAGCACTATGAGGTGTTTTGCTTCCATTATGGAAGAAGATGAGATTTGTAATAACATGTCCTTCATTTTGAAGCAATGTCCTAGCACACCACAAATTATTTAACTCCTAAAATAAAGTCACTGATGTGAAATGCCCTTCAGAGTACAGTTACTTGCCCCTCTGGAGCACATGTACATTAATAAATTCTCCAATACACTGTCTTTTCTTGAACATCCAATGATATTGAATAATGTCATCAATGTAAGGGCACCATGTAGTATTCTGGGCAAAAGATGACCAAGAAGGTCTTTGGGGACTATTTTATGACAGAATTATAATATAGAGCAATAAAGTTAGCAAAACCCTTGAGAGAAGACTACAAATTAGGCCTATTATTCATTTCGTATGAATGAGTTCACTTACTGACAGGTATGGAAAATTCCAGATTAATGGCCTTAATGCATACATACTGATTTCATGTTAATCTGCTCTGGCAAAGACATTTACACATTAACACTGCAAATGGAACTGAGGCCACTACTTGGTTGAGTTTGTGGTAGTCCACTTTTTTTTTTTTCAGAATATGGGCCAGACTAGGGGAATAAAATGAGATATATTGGGAAGTACCACTGCAGAATCCATTAAATTATTAAGGATGGCTCTAATTTCTGCCACCCTACTCCCTATTCTGTTTGAATTTTCTATCTTGACTAGGTTTGAAGATGAGTTTA
>PVJN01005729.1:43462-80357 GCA_004026805.1 Lasiurus borealis | reverse complement strand
AAAAAAAAATCCCATTTACTATTGCAATAACATAAAATAAAAATTTAAAAAAGGTACCTAGGAATAAACTTAACCAAGAAGGTAAAGACCTGTACTCAGAATACTATAGGGCAATATGCCAGTCATAAAATCAGCAAGTCAGCCATCATAGGAAGCTTGAATGCCAAGTTTTGCTTTTCCCAAAACTTTGTGGTACTTTGAAAATGCCACATATTCTATAAGGCTTCCAAAAATATTTTTTTAAAAGTAGATAGGTAAATAGATATTTATATAGATATTAAATATTTTCCTTTCACTTAATTTTGTATTTATTTGCTTCCTAATTATCTTATCTCTGTATATTTAATTCTGTTCAATTCTATAAAACTATGCATCATATATATTCCTGGCATGGTCAGATTGTGAAGGTAAGATTATTTAGTTCCACCTAACTAGACCCACAGTTTTTTTTTAAAATAAATAAATAAATAAATAAAAACTGTCAAGTTATGACATGAAGCAAAATAGGACTCTAATTTTCCCCTGAGATCAATTTTAATACTCTTGAAATTATTAAGTATCAGATGATGTCATGGACATGTTTTCTTTGCGGGGATTGATGGTGTTGTCTAAGAGTGCATTTTTCATGTGCTAAGTATATGCTTGGATTGCCTATTAAGTAGAATGACTATAATTTATTGCCAAACCCAGATACTTTTAAGAGTGGAAAGGGAAGATGTTAATCACCATGTCAGGACTACAAGGATAAAATGAGACTGTCCCCAGCCAACTGGAATGTGCTTACCACACAGAGAAATTCTGCCCCCAACATAGGACATTCTTCCCTGAACCTTCCTCTTGCCACCTTCCATGCTGCCCTACATGACACCAGGTGGGATCTCCACACATCCCTGCTTTACTCAGCCTGTCTTTGCACCTGGCATGCTCTCCTGCTTTCCTTCTTTATTGGACAAAACAGAGTTGAGTGCCCTCCTCTTTCCCTAACTGACAGGTCCCCTCCCTGTGCCCTCCAGCACAAGCCTGCCTTTCTTCAGCATCCAGGCTAAATTGAGCAGTCACTAAATGCCTGCTGGCTTTTCCTAGAGGCTGGGTTTGGTGAGGACGCATTTCCTTCTTGACAGGATAATAATTTGATTATACTGATTATGTGTTCTTCATGCACAATCCCCATTCTGGGCTGATTGCTCGCGGAGTTTTATTATAGAAACGCCTCAAGGCAGAGTTAGATTTGTAGACAGAAATGCTTTATGCATGTTAAAAGACTTGGCTTTTTGCTTTAAGAGCGGTATTAGAGAAATATAATCCACAAGTTTACGCCTTAAACAGGGAGTTTTATGTGTCCGCTTTTGTTTTTCCACACACCAGGATTTGACAAAGATTCCGATGGCTGTGGAGGGGAGAAGAGCAAAGGAAAAGTGTGAAGTTAGACATGGTGGCATCTCTGAAGAGCTGTCCTATTCCCTGTTATCCAGGAAATGGCTTAGGGAATACAGCTGAAACAGGAAGAGAAACTTGGTGATTCAAAGGCAGAGGGGGCTTACCCTGTTTCCTCAAGGATTCTAATGGAAACAAGTTCTGTCCCTTACATACCAGTATGTTCTAGAGTCAGTATAATCTAAATGACAGCACTCTATCTTTCTGCACACTTATCATTTTCAATAGCTGATTAAATAAATAGGTAGCATAATTTTCTCTCTGTCATAACATAAAATTTTCTTAACATTTTTCTAGTTGCTTAGCTCAAATTTTATTGGAGTTGTCATATATTATACATATATATTTTTTTCTTTCCATATTTAACTTATCAACCAATTCTTCTTTTGATTTGACCTTCAAGATATGTCTAAAATGTGACCTTCTTCTCACTCTCTCAAGTCCAAGGTTCCCTTCTCTCTCCCTTGGCCACTTGTTGCCACGTTTCTGCCTTTGCCCTCTTTGTTCAGTTCTCAGTGGAGCAACAGCAGATGTACTGAGTTAAAGCAAGCCATGCCCCTCCTTGGTTTGAATCCCCCTCTTCCAATCAAAGCCAACTTCCTGGGAACCCTTAGTGATCTGCCCTCCCTCCCTTACTTCTGCAACTTTATCTCCTTCCGGAATTCTTTCTGATTGTCCCACCCAGCCTCCTCACTGCTCTAAGAAACACAGTCTCAGAGTTCAGGCTGGTCCTGCCTGATTCTCCTCCCTCTGTTTCCCCATCACAAGCATCTCACCTCCTGCAGCTCCTAGATTGATGCCAAAAGGGAAACTGAAGCTCCATCGTTAATGTATGTCCACAATTTCTCACTACTGCCTCCAGGTTTACTGAGATGTGCGTGAGACACCGAGTCCCTCGGTTGCTAAGAATCCAGGTTCTCTCCATGCAAATATTTAATTACAATCTATAGAATAATATATTTTTCTTTCTTTTCCAAATAATGAAATGATAGTTTTATTATTTTAGCTACTTCTACCCACATATTGATGACATATAACATAAAATCAGATGAAGTAAGCTTTAGATTTCCATCCACATGTCTACCTCATCTGAGAGATACATAAAAAGAAAATTATGAACTAAGAAAAGAGAAACACATATTTTGGAAAAAAATATTTTTTTTCAATAATATTGCACTAAAGTTATTAAGACATATTTAAAGATTTTTTAAAATATATTTTATTGATTTTTTACAGAGAGGAAAGGAGAGAGATAGAAAGTCAGAAACATCGATGAGAGAGAGACATCGATCAACCTCCTCCTGCACGCCCCACAGGGGAGATGTGTCCGCAAGCAAGGTACATGCTCCCGACGGGAATCGAATCTGGGACCTTTGAGCCAAACAGGTCTCAGCAAGACATATTTAGAAGTGCATTAACGTTCAGAGGGATGTAGACCAGCATTCTGAATTATGCAGTGAGGCTCACTTTTTTCTTAGTGTAAATTAATCCAGTTGAAAGTTACATATCATCATTAGTCATAATAGTGCAATTTACACATGTGCCTAGCGTTGTCATCTTCTAGGAAAATGACTCACAATTTTTAAGATCATTGATAGGATACACCGTCACATAAAATGCTTTCAGGGAAGACTTCTTAAACGTCAGTGAGCTTGTTGAGACACAGGCTCCTGGCCCCCGGAGTGGGACCTGGGAATCTGCATGTCTAATTGCTTCCTGGTTGAAGCTGATGCTGCTTGTGTATAGAGCATATTTTAGTATGCAATTTAAGTCAGGCACACTGGCTCAGGTTATTTTTTATTACTTTTTCTTGGCCATTTCATGAATTCATTGAGCACCTTTATTGAAACAAAGTGAAAGCTTCAGACAAATATTAGGAAAAATCTTTTGCTGTGACATGCCTTTGGCTTTAACTAAGCAAATGCAGTTCATCTCAATAAAGATAAGAACATCTTGGCTTTCTCTTCCATTACTTCTAAATCCTTCTCCTTGTCTAAAAACTACCTTAAAAATGTCTTAAATGGGTTATCAGTTTGAAAGGGATTTTTAAAATATTTAATTTGGGTTCCCCAATACAGTAACTTCTTAATCGACATATTAGTTGATGAACTTTTATTTGCTTTAGTGGTGTTGAATCAGAATGCAGTTGTATCTAAAAAGAAGAGTAATTATTAAAACATTACTTGTGGAAAACATATTGTGTTTTGAGGACGCAGCACAGCTGGGCTCTGCATACTACCTCAAGCACCAGATGCTCCATTTGCTGTCATTTGTTTAGAATTATTTACACACATGAATGGGAGAGCAGAAGGGGGGGAGGCATCAGGCATTCTTATTATCACAAAAATGTGTTGAATTTTGTAGATAATACATCTGTGTGGCTTAAAATATTATAAAACAAGAAAATATACACAGGAAAATGTCTTCTTATCCAGGCCATTTCACCTGGTTTCCACTTCTTTCCAAATAGGAGATACTGTTTATTTATCACATATTACTTCAAAGATTTTTTTTTTTTGCATGAACAAGTACATTCAAATGCATCGATTGCCCCACTTTTAAACACCATTTAGCACACTATATATGGTATTCTGAAATATTTTCTTTCAACAATATATCTTGGTGATCTTTCCATATCCATACATGAGGAGCTACCTAGTGTTCCATTGCAAATGCACCTGTCATTATCTCTTCAAGTAGTCATCTGTAGCCAGGCATAAGCAGGTAGATTTTGACAGGTAACAGAACGATTCCATTTAATATGGGCGTTAGCACAAAATAAATTGCACATTGATAATTTCCTAGTTGTGTGATTAAGTCTTAAAATGACTCTCATATAAAATGAAAAGAATATGCTAACCACCTGTATTCTTCTTTTCAATTATCAATGGCATGGTTTAAAAATTTGGAGAAGAAATTACTAGAGTAGAATGTATTAGCTTTTAATATAAGCTTTAGATTTCTGTAGAAGTTGGCAAATAGTCCTCCTATGGAATGGTCTGTTTTACATAATTACCAGCCGTGTGTAAGAGGGCACACCTCCTCCCACAGCCTTGCCAAATGAGTTAGCATTGGATTTCTAACAAAGTGGTGAGTGAGAAATTGGATGATAGTGCAGTTTTAAATTACATGTCTCTTATGATGAGTGAAATTGATGATTTTCTTAGTATGTTTAAAAGCTTTTTAATGTTTTCTTCCCTGTGAATTGTCCATTGTACACATTGCCCAATTTTAGGAGTGAATTTACTGGGCTCTTTGCCTGCTCTGGTTTTTAGCTTCATGCCATGTAGACATTTTCAGTTTTTATAAGCTGATTTTAACAATCTTTTATTTTATCACTGGAGGGCCGGTGCACAACATTCATGCACTGGGGGAATAAGAGGGTCCCTCAGCCCAGTCTGTTTCTTGTTGCAGTCTGGGACCCCTGAGGCATCCTTAGCACTGAGGCAGGAGATGCTCCCAGCACTGCTGCACTCGCCAGCTGTGAGCCCAGCTTCTGGCTAAGCGGCGCTCCCCTTGTGACCACCAGGGGGCAGCTCCTGCATTGAGCGTCTGGCCCTGGTGGTCAGTGCACATGGTAGAGACCGACTGGTAGTTCCCCTAATTGGTCAATTTGCATATTAGTGTTTTCTTATATAAAATTTCATAAGTACACACACACACACACACACACACACACACACACACACACACACAAGTTCTCCCACATTACAGCCGAATACAGTTTATGGCTAACACTATAGTTACTCAGATTAGTTGGCTTATTTATATAACTCATCATTTCTTGCTAGAAACAGGTTGCTTTCAGGAAATTCGCTGTTTGTGTGATCCTGGGTGCAGCCTTGCTGAACCACTCTGGATCTCAGAGGGTGTTTTGCCAACCTGATACCTTTCTTTCAACCAACGTCCCATTGCACCCTCACCCTCAGAAAGTTTATTTTTTGCTGAAATTCACTACTAGTGACTCCACTTGCTTCTGCAATCTCCTTCAATGGTCCCTTGCTTCCATACCCTTCATGTAGCAGATGGAAATCACTTTGGTTCATTCTGAAATTTTTGAAAAATCACATTATTTTTTTTTTAAAGGAGAAGGAGAAAGAGATAGAAGCAGAGGGAATGATTAGATAGAGATAGATAAGAGAGAATGATTGATCAGCTGTCTCCTGCATGTTCCCTACTGGGAATTGGGCCTGGAACCTAGGGAAATGCCCTGACTGGGAATTGAACCATGACCTTCTGGTTCATAAGTCAATGTTCAAACACCGAGCCATACTGGCTGAGCACATATAATTTAGATTCTAGAGGTTAAATGTTGGCAGGGACAGAATAAGGTTGAAACCCCAACTTCCAGGATGGGTGTATTGGGAGATGGGCCGCTAAGGAAGTAATAAGGTTAAATAAGTCCATAAGGATAGTGATCACATAGGATTGCTGTCTTTATAAAAGAGACACCAGAGAGCTGTTCTTCCTCGCTTTCTCTCTCTCTCTTCATTTGCATGAATCAAATACAAAAAGGTTGAATTCTAAGATAGGTAATGGGGAAGGGAGGATATATGAGTTTCAATATAGCTATTATAGCAGATGTGAATCAAAAGAACTTCAGGATCTCATGACCCTCCTATTTGGATGCATGTGCTCACAAGTAAATCCACATGGTCTATCCCCACGGTCGGCAAACTGCGGCTAGCGAGCCACATGCGGCTCTTTGGCCCCTTGACTGTGGCTCTTCCACAAAATACCACCGCCTGGGCGAATCTATTTTGAAGAAGTGGTGTTAGAAGAAGTTTAAGTTTAAAAAATTTGGCTCTCAGAAGAAATTTCAATCGTTGTGCTGTTGATATTTGGCTCTGTTGACTGATGAGTTTGCCAACCACAGGTCTAGTCCAGCAGGCAGATGTTCTACAACCGTTAGGTTGCCTTCCTCAAATAAACACAATTCTAATTACACTTGAGAGATTTATACAGGCCAGGCAGTTGGAGATATTATCTTAGGTAATAGTTTTATCATTCAGTTATTAGTTGTTATTAGTCTCATGTCAGTCATATGAACTCAGAGTCTAGCAGATATTTAGCTTGCCTAGTTAACACAGTTTACTAATGATGAGTGGCGGAGCTGAAATTCAAACTCAGATCAGCCTGACTACAAAGTCCTGCTTTTCAACTCCACCACCTGGCCAGTCCAGAGAGTGTCTTCAAAAAGGACAAGCTATACAATCAAGAATTTTCTAATTTGACAATTTACAAAGTTAACACAATATAGATGAAATAGTGTAAACAATCCTTTTTTTCTATTTAACCACATTTAAAATAAGTTTAGTTCTAAAACCATGTAAAAAATGCTAAGCCAGACACCATGCACAAATTAATTGCTTTATAAAAAAAATGTAACAGCATATTCTATCAGCTAATAAAGAAAACCCCTGATTTTCCCTTGGGTTTAAATGTGAAGGTTTTAAATTAATCTTTTGAAATAAAAGAGGCTTATTGTCTACAGATTTGAAAGAGTAAATATTTCTTGTGGATACAGTATTCCTGGGGAAGATACTGAGTATTTAAATGATTGTACATTTTTAAAATTGTGTGATATATGTTAGTTAAAAATAATGTTAGTCTGTAGTCAACTTAAAATGCTGGTTTGTATAATAAAATATCAATGCGGACTTCTTCATTTTCTTCCTTCATCTCTATTTGTTTGGTTTAACTGTCAATTGTTATTTTTAATATTCTGGGATATATATGCATATGGGGAGAAGAACTTAGAATCCAGCGAAGAAAAGGATCTTCGTTTTGTTTTGTTTCCTAACTTTTTTCTTTATACCCAATTCTATTGTTTTTATTTCTTTATTTCCTAACCATGAACAGGTAACACTTTTATAATAAGAACAAATAATAAAATTATAATAATGTTTTCAGGATAAAAATATAGACCTAGGGAATATACATTTAATAATTTAGAAAGGAAAGGAGTTATAAACACCTATTAAATATTCCCAATAAAGATATACTAGCTGGAAATTTATTTTTATAGCACCACAATGTAGTGATTATATTAATAAATGTGTCAAATTTCCTGGTAAATATATCCATGTTATCTAATAATACAGTGTAGTTGATTACACAGTTTTGTTGTTTTATTTTCACCATGATTCAACAAAGTTATACTTTAGTAGCCAACAAGAGTTAACTGGACTGTCCACAGGGACTTGATTACAATCAGGAGAACTTTCCTTATATTCAGGTTTTTAAAATAATTTAATTACCTGAACACATTACTTACTTTATTTTCTAATTGCTAAGAACTATAAAATAACATAAATAAGATAATGCAATCATTGGAAATATGAACATCAAATAGCAAATAAAAACTCAATGAGTTTTCTGACAATAAAAGTAAATCCCTTTATTTTTTTTAGCTTCTTTAAAAGTCAGATATGGAGTCCAGCCTGTCACAGTGATTAAGCATCGACCTATGAGTCTGGAAGTCACTGTTCCATTCCTGGTCATTGCACATGCCTGAGTTATGGGTCCGATCCCCAATAAGGGGCATGCAGGAGGTAGCTGATCTATGATTTTCTCTCATTATTGATGTTTCTATCTCTCTCTCCCTCTCCCTTCCTTTCTGAAATCAATATATATATATATATATATATATATATATATATATATATATAGTTAGGTATTTAATATGTCTCATTCTATTAATATGTCAAAATTTAGTAATATTAGGGTTAATTTTTTTATGTAGGTCTAATAGACTGATAGCAAAATAGTTGATGAAATTCCTCTACAATTTTTCTATATCATTATTTACCAACATCTAAAAGGAAAAATTCTTCTATTTAAATAATCCACCTATGTTGAGGTGGTTCCTAGAGTTTATCCTAGTTTATAAGGACAAGAGAATCAGACTCATTTGTACCTTAAGCCCTTTATCTGATTGAAGCTATTTGAAGACAAATATGTATGA
This sequence comes from Lasiurus borealis, assembly GCA_004026805.1. NCBI lineage: Eukaryota > Metazoa > Chordata > Mammalia > Chiroptera > Vespertilionidae > Lasiurus > Lasiurus borealis. The sequence goes on along the minus strand of PVJN01005729.1, from coordinate 71,956 downwards.
CTCAGTTTTCTAAGGTGGTAGAAATATAGGTAATGGTAATGTGAGAGAAACATCATATTTATTCTAAGAATTTGTATAGTTGATTATCATAATGTATAAATCTCACTTTTGAATTTTAGGGAAGTACACTGGATATGATAAAGAAAAAGCATGCCTTATTTTTTTTTTCAATTTTGTGGATAAATTTAGCAATAAAAATAAATGAGTGAATTGCTAAAATATGATATTTATGTAACAAAATAAAGTTACTTATTATCTCATTTTAAGGGCAGCTATATGAATAAAAAAGAGTCCTGATTTTTTTTTTCTTTTTTTCTCATATAATACTAACTACAATTTATGGGGTAAGTACTACCACCGTCCAGGAAACTGAAACTCTGAGATGTCAAATAGCTTTCTTTTTGTTATTTTTAAAAATATGTGTTTATTGATTTTAGAGAGGAAGGGAAGAGGAGAGAGATAATAGAAACAATGATGAGAAAGAATCATAGATTGGCACAACCCTTACTAGCGACCGAGCCCACAACCTGGGCATATCCCCTGATCAGGAATCGAACCAGTGACCTCTTGGTTCCTTGGTCAGTTTTCAACCACTGAGCCACACCTGGCTGGGCTCAAATAGATTAATCTCAAGAATCCATGGCAAGGAGACAGAAGCATAATGATTCAAACCTATATCTATTTAAATCCAAGGTTAGAGAAAGAGATGGAACTCAAATAGAACTGGATTTAAATTTCATCTCTCAAACAAGCTATTTCAATGCTATGAATCTTAGTAACTTGAAGTTACAAAGAAATAAAAAAATCATAAAAAATTTTGTGGCATTCTGAGGACACCATCAAAACAAGGCCTTCAAAATACATCCCCCATGCACCACACTTAACAGAAAACAGCACTTCTAGCCAATCAGGCGAAACTGGGCTTCACTCTTATTTGCTCTCATTGGGGATCAGACCCACAAATCATACAAAATTGAAATAAGATAATGGCATAAGATATAAGCATTTAGCTCATTATATGGCACTTAGTGTATATGTTTAAAAGGCTAATTTCTGTTACCTCTATAAATACATACCTGTATAAATTAAATCCAATGTAAAAGATAGGTGATAGTATCTGGATCTTATATAAAGACACTGATTTAATTAGTGGTACCATTATTTATCCCCTAAAACACTTAGTTTTCTAGGCTTCTATGCTACCCTGCCTACCCTCACCCACACCAACACACTGCATATTTACTTTATTGCTTTTTTAAAATTTTTATTGAATTTATTGGGATATCATTGGTTAATTATATTATATAGGTTTCAATTGCACAATTCTAGAACACACCACCTGTACATTGTATTGCGCAGCATCGTAACAACATCATTTATCTCCCCTTTACCTTCTACCTGCTCCCAACTCCTTTCCCCTCTGATAATCAGCATATTGTTGTTTGTGTCTATGAGGTTTTGTTTGTTTGTTTGTTTTTTAGTTAATCCCTTCACCTTTTTACTGAGTCCCCCAACCCCTCTACCATCTGACAGCTTTCAGTCGGTACTCTGTATCATGAATTTGTTTCTATTTTATTTCTTTATTTTGTTCATTACTTTCCACATTCAAGTAAAATCATATGGTATTTATCTTATTTCACTTAGTACAGTACTGTACAGGTCCATCTATGCTCTTGCAAATCCTCTGCTTGAAATGCTAAGGAATGTCTAGTACTTAGCCCCATGACTTACACCCTTCTCTAGTTTAGTCTCTTTTAACTCAATATCTTTATTTCCTTCAGTATCACACTAATTCTCATGTGGTGACACCAGTGCACATATCTGTTTGACTGTATTCATCATGTGATAGCATATACCGGGATAGTGTTAGGGTGAAAGTGTTGCTGTAGATATAATAGGCTTACAAGATTATGTAAGAGTTGATTGTAATGATTGAAGGTGAATTTGAACCTAAATCCTATTTAATAAAAGCCCAGCCTCCGAATAGCAGAACAACCAGAATGACCAGTCTACCAGTTGCTATGACACACACTGACAACGAGGGGGCAGATGTTCAGGAGAGGATCTGCCCCCTTGGTGGTTAATGTGCTCCCACAGTGGGAGCACCCTTTGGCTGATGAGGATGAGTGGCTATTTCCACTGTAGCCACTTGGTTGTTGGGGATGAGTGTTGCTCCCACAGAAGGAGCAGCCAATCAGAGGGTGGGTTCACAGCCACTTGGCTGATTGGGATGAGCAGTGCTCCCACAGTGGGTTGATCCCCACAGGCCATGCCCCCATCAGTATACAAATCCTGTGCACTAGGCCCCTAGTAGAAATATAAAATTCTATCAAACATCAGATCATTTTATAACATTATCCTATATAATAAAAGGCCAGTGACCATAACGATGTAATGACCAGAACAATGTAACAACCAGAACAACCAATTGACTAGTTGCTATGAGGTGCATCAACCATTTCTCAGTTCCTCCTCTCAGCCCACAGGCTCCAATTGTTGGATGACCAAGGTGGAACCATAGGGACCTGGGGTGGGTGGTGGTGGGGTGGGATTAGGTACTGGCAAGAGAGCAGAAGGGCCTTCTCCCTGGCCTGCAGGTTCCAATAGATTGCCAGATGGCGAATGGGGAACCAGGATGAGGAGTGGTGGCCGGGTGGAACTGGGGAATGGCAAATGGATGGAATATGGCCCTGATCACAGGCTAGGCCTAGGGACCCTATCCATGCACAATGTCATGCACTGGGCCGCTAGTGTGTCTATGTGTGTGTGTGTGTGTGTGTGTGTGTGTGTGTGTGTGTGTGTGTAAACATAATGCATGCCTTTTCTATTTCAGATACTTCATCAAATTTTCTCATTAATTAGATTTCAGAAGTGCAATATTCAGAGCTAATGTTAAGGTTTCCATAGACTTATATTTTCTGTGAAAAAACTATTTCAACGCCATTTAAAATTCAAAGTATGTTTGACTTTATACTTTATATGAAACTGTGGCATATAAATAGCATGCTCAAATTTTTTACACATACTATTATACAAATAGTTATATTTTAGTTAAGCCAACAAGTTTCTATATAAATTAAAGAAATTAAAATACCCCAGAAGGGAAGAATTATATTCGTATTTTTCATATAAGAAGATAAACCAGTTTGCTATAGAAGTGGCTGAAGGAAATATACTACAGAAAGCTTACAATTTTCAGTTTAATTGTAGGCTTATTATCCCTACCATGAAGTATCTTTCTGGGTATGAATCATTTTGAGCCATTTATGTTTTTACTTTCTAAAATGTATGTTTTCAAAAATCTTTTCAAAACATATGGGTGACATTTTTAAATTATGCATATATTATACATTACAGGAATAGAAAACCAGAGCTCTAAGAAAAGACACACAAGTATTACACATTCATTATCAAGACATTATGCAAATACTGTTTCTTAATGTTTAACTTTAATTTCTTTTCAGGATATATAAAATCCAGATTATAATTAAAATATATTGTTATATTCACATTATGGGAAATAATTCTAATACATTGACATTATGCATATAACACCCATATTTCATATAAAGAGAATGTTGTTCTTACTTTTAAGAGACATATATTTATTTTCCCAGCAATTTTGATGGAATCATCCAGATTCCCTTGGTAGTTTCCATAGCACTTCCTAATTCTCATAGAGATACCATGAGGTTATTAGTCCTACTCTATATATGAGAAATTTGGCTAAGGTCACATGACTAATATGTTGATGCTCGTAACTGATGTAAGCACAAGCACAAATTGGTTTCATTTGTTCATTTAAATGAATCGTGACTATGTGTACAAGATTGTGTTGTCATTAAGATAACAGAGATCAAAGTTTAATTCTGGTAGGTGGTTACCTTCTAGTTTGGAAGATATACAAATAAATGTATCTCATGTGATAAAAATGCCTGTAAGGGAGGAAAAGAATCATTTTACCTTTTAGGTTCTTTACTGGGGTCCCTTTAATTAGAAATATTAATAAGACAAAAGTGTATTACCATAGTTAATGTAATTTATACATGACATGGGGCCCTCATTAGAAAATAAAGACCTAGAGAAGGAGGTTAAGCTGGACATTATGAGTTAGACAAAGAGAGGAGTAAATTGTAGAAAAGTGATAGAGTATTCCTCGTCAGTTTTGCTCAGTGGATGGAAGTCTTGGGTTCAATTCCAGTCAAGGGCATGTACTTTAGTTGCCCGCTCCTCCCTGGTCCAGACCTTCATCTGGGAGTGTACAGGAGACAACCAACCGATGTGTCTATTTCACATCAATATTTCACTCTATCTTTCCCTCTCTCTTCACTCTCCATAAAAATTAATGGGGAAAAATCCTCAGGTGAGAATTAAAAAACAAAAACAAAAAGTGAGAGGGCATAAGGGCTCTTTAGTTGATTGCTTAAGAAGTGACCAGAAGGTTGAGTTTATTTAGCAGTGTTTACTAATATAGATTTCTGTTGGCCTTAACCATTGTTTCTTTCCTTCTTGTATTAGGAGAACATCTTCTATATTGGAATTTTATTTCCTAATTTTAGGAAGGTCAGAATTCCTTTTTGTACCTGGCATTTTACAAATGCCTTTAACTTAAAATTATATATATGCCAAAGTGGCCTGTTCTGAAGTGGAATATTCTGAATCCCTTCATGAAAATTAAAGAACTGGCAACTTTGGGAACAGAGTGGATGGGTTCTAAGGTCTTGCTTGGCTTTTTTTTTTAATATAATTAAAACAGATAAGTGGGCTTTTTATTTAGTAGAAAAAGCTTATAGAGAGGCATTAAGGCTAGCAAAAGCACAGTATAGCTAAGAGATAGTGAGGATATTAAAATGTGAGCAGGTCATGGGATTTCCTGAGTGAGAGATGTGGAAAGGTACCAAATATTGAAAAGCTATGAATTTCTTATGGAAGTTTTTTTTTTTTTAGTATATTCTGGAAGTGATGTCAACATAGAAGAATTTTAAGCAGGGAGTGTGTTATATGTAGCTAGGGAAAGGCATTGAAGGAGACTTTTGGACAAGTGTCACCCCTGCTATTTGCATTACATGATATCTATGCTGCCAAAGACCCAGATATGACATAAAGTGTGACTTTGACTTCAGAGGAAGAAGAGATGTAAGCAAGATCTGAATATTTTAATATCTATGATGAAAACTGCAGAGCAGACTATAACCAAAAATAAATTCTCTGGAATTTATAATAGAGTGCCATCCATTGTCTTCCCATGTTTTTCCTTTCCTTTCTTTCCTTCCCCTGTATTTTATTCCCCAAACCCAAAACCATGGAGAATATACTGCCTCAGTTCAATGGTTGTTAAAGTAGTGTTAAGTTTTTAGCTCTGGGAAATAGGAACACAACATGACTGTGGCTTTATTAAATATATGTACACACACACACACACACACACACATATATCAATGTATGTATATATACATATATGTATATATATACATATATAGATAAAATATATCAATGTATGTATATCAATGTATATATATCAATATATCAATATATCAATGTATCTATATCTATCTATCTATCTATATACCTATCTATATATATATACATATATATATATTGATTTGAGAGAGGAAAAGAAAGGGCGAGAAAGATGGAAACATCAATGATGAGATGAGAGAGAAACATTGATCGGTTGCCTCCTGCATGCATCCACCACCCCCACTGAGTATCAAGCCCACAACCCAGGCATATGCCTTGACTCAGAATGGAACCACGACCTCCTGGTTCATAGGTCTATGCTCAACTACTGAGCCATGCCAACCATGCTAACTGTGGTTTAAAAAAACTGACTTTTTTTTCCTCTTAACTCAGAGTAAGACAGCCCAGAGCTCATATGACAACTGCTCTGTAGGGTCCTCTGGGTTTGAGTTGCTTGGTTTCTGTATCTCCAGGCTGATACTCATTCTAGCCACACACCCAGGACTGATGTGGCAAAATGGAGGGGAAGAGAACATAAAACATCTGTCACCAGTCTTCTGAGAAAGTTTCCTGGAAAGTTAACAGACAGTACTTCTGCTTGTATGTCATGGGCTAGAACTTAATAATTGAGCAATATTCAATTATGAGTGAGGCTAGGAACTGTAGTCTTAGTACTGGGGAAATGGATAGGAACTTTAGTTTGGGAAGATACATAGGGTATTCAGGAACAGAAATCAGAGAGTGAGGACACTAGAATCCAGAAGGATTTCTTTAGTATTTTTATTTATAATATCAAACTAAATAACCATTTAAATTTTATTTTGTTAATATACTATATTGATTTCAGAGAGGGAGGGAGAGGGAGAGAGAGAGATAGACATTAATGATGAGATAGAATTATTGATCGGCTGCCTCCCTGCATGTCTCCCACTGGGATTGAGCCAGCAACCAGGGCAGGTTCCTAACCAGGAATAAAATCAGCAAACTTTCCGTGTACATGATTAAGCCCAACAACAGACCCATACCTGCTAGGGCTACTTTCATAGTTTTTAGTCAACATAGTAGAAATATTTCATGCACATATTTGGCACCATGTAATGAATAAGATGTGACTCATAATGCTACAGAATGTGTGCCATGGCAAAGTTTATTAATGGACATTAGGCTCAATATTTAGTGGCTTCCTTAATGTCTGATTTTCTCTATGTTAGACAAAAAAAACTTGAGAGAAAATGCAGGCTTTTGTTGATAAAATGTAACTCTGTTTTCTAGTACGTTTGTTTCTTTGATTGTGACAAGCTTTTAAGTGAAAACCAAAGCATAATATTAACCAAATCAAAGAGTGCTTTCAAAAAGTTTTTCTGTAACATGTTCTTACAATTAATCGCTTTCAATTGAAACTTGGCATTTTAACACCACGCGTGTTGTACAAACCCTGAATTAATTTGTCTATTTCCCATTTATTTATACTACGTTCAACAAATGTTTATTTAATGGTGACAATATGAAAAGGACTTCACAGGCCAATAACTGAGATGGAAATTACATAGACATGGCATGAGAGCCCTACAAAATATGACACAAAGAACACAGTCAGTGGTTCCTATGCAAATAAATACTTAGAATGCTGGTCTGTAATACTGAGGAAGAGCAGTTACATTGAAGTATGATAGCCAGAATTTTAAATGAAGGATTTGAGATTGTTCCTTACTTTCAGGCTAGTAAGTTTTGCTGTAAAAGATTAATAGATGCTGCCAGAGAATCTGAGACTGTATCAGAAATAATACTATATTACCCATAGTGCAGAAAGTACCTTAAGATTTCCTTGCTCCTCATATCCCCTTGGCCAATGCTGAGAAGTCCAGGTACAGGCCACACACACAGTTGAGGAGCCCTGAATTATAAATTCCCAGTTTTGTATGGGGTCTGCTGGCACATTTCTCCAACCTCTGTCCTAGAAGATCATGCCCTGTCAAAAAACAAATCTGCCCTCTGCCTGGAAGGAAAATTCTAGCTTTCTTCCAAAGCTATTTTGCACCCATATATCCTTCCTTGAGAAGATAGCATGAAAGGGACCTCTGAATACCTCTTTTTCAGAAGACCCAGAGAGAATTGACTCTAAACATAGATGTCTTTGTGGAGAAATACCCTTTAGTCTAGGTCTCAGAGGATAAGGTATACTAAATAGAGTTTGGACAGTAAGGCTCTTAAGAAAAGTGGAATTGAGCCTGGCCAGCATAGCTTGGTGATTGAGCATTGACCCATGAGCCAGGAGGTCACAGTTTGATTCCAAGTCAGGAGACATGCCTGGGTTGCAGGTTCTATCCCCAGTAGAAGTTGTGGAGAAGGCAACCAGTCAATGATTCTCTCATCATTGATGTTTCTATCTGTCTCTCTCTCTCCCCTCATCTCTGAAATCAATAAAAATATATTGAAAAAGAAAAAAGAAAAGAAAATCAGAATTGAATGAGCCATTCAGAAAGTAATACCTGGAATTACAAATTTAATGTTTTCATCACAGTCTCTATGAAGTTTACGTGAATATTTCCAAGAGAAAAACACAATATGTAAAGTTAAATGCTTCCTAATATACAGGTTATTATTTAAATATTCCATTATATTTTAGAGAGAGTCACATTTTAATAGATCTATACTAATAAAAGGATAATAGACCGGGAGACCTTCCAGACAAAGCCACAGTGGTTGCCTGAGGCTCAGGCAAGCCATGGATGGTGGCTGTCTGCCCACGGCCAGCCTGAGGCTCAGGGAAGCCGGGATGGCAGCTGCGAGCTCAGGCAAACTGCAGATTGCAACTGCCCCTGGCAGCTGCGAGCTCAGGCAAACTGCAGATTGCAACTGCCCCGCCATCCAGGGCTAATCTGGTGTCTGGGGAAGGTGGCCATTTGCCTGAGGCTCAGTTAGGGGATGATCTGGCTGGCAGGGGAGCAGTTAGGGGATGATCAGGCCAGCAGGGGAGCCATTAGGGGCATCAGGCTAGGAGGAAGAAGTGGTTAGAAGCGATCAGTCAGGCAGGTAGGCAAGTGGTTAGGAGACAGTGGTCCCAGATTGTGAGAGGGATCCGAGATTGGAGAGGGCACAGGCCGGGTGGAGGGACACACTTCCATGCATAAATTTCATGCACTGGGTCCTTAGCGTGTGTGTGTGTGTGTGTGTGTGTGTATGTGTGTGTGTATATATATATTACATATATACATATATATGTAATATATATATATGTATATGTATATTTCAAGCAAATGCAATCTATTGTGTTCAAATCTTAATGCTATGAGAATATTTTGAAATGGTCAGATTGTGAGTGAAAATATCGATTTGAGAGGCAATTTGGGAATAAAATTGCAATAAATTTAGATGGAGTCTTCTACAATTCCATGAGGTTTATGAGTATTGGATTTTGACTAAGCAAGAGGTATTTAATTCAATGGAAGCTAATGGAGAAGTATATGATTATTTATTAAACATATAAATTATCTATTGAGATGGGGAAAGTCCAAAGTTGTGGAGAAAATGCTAAATATAAAGAATGAAGAATGAGAAGGTAAAACAAAAATTCAGAAGTCAATATCAATGGGAATTAAACAAGTGCTAGACTTAGAAGAGGAAAGTATGGATTTCATTGATCATTGGATCTGAAAATGATGGAAACCATAGATTCAGAGTCAAGACAAATATCTAATACATCTTGCAAGCAGTGGGTGTTGGGCTTATAATCACTAACCCAAAAAATAACTTGAAAGTTTTAGAACACACATCCTGTACATAAGTAAGTAAGTAAATACATACATACATACATACATACATACATGCATATAATAATTATTTCTTAAAATAAAACATTGGCTTCTGTTAAGGATTTATAACTTTCATCTTATATAAGGACATCAGAATTCAAACCTAATTAAAGTTTCCTTACCCTTAAATCTGCCTGACAGTGTGATGGATTTTAATAATTCATCATGGGAAAGTTAAGTTTCATTCTTTTCAAGATGAGTCATCTTCTCTTGAGGAACAGCCTTCGCAATGATGGATTTGCAGGTCTGACAGATGTGCATTAAGCAACATGTTCCCATTGACATGTGCTTCTCCATATAGACTATTCTATACATCTCACACTGAAAGACTTCCAAAACACATGGACTTTTCATCATACCCCATCTTCCTTCGACATTTTCTATTTAAACTAAACTTGCTCTATGCAAAGTCAGATAAATTTCCACCAATAATGTATAATGCCATAGTTGGGAAATTGGTGGCTATTATAACTCTAGGCTTGTTGAATATATAAAATAATATATCATCCTACACATATGGAGAATGGAATGGCAGATTCCTGAAATAAAATTGACAAAAGTATTTTTAACAAAGACATTTTCAAAACAAGAAAAGAAGCAAAGAAAGTTTCTTATAAAACAAGAGAGAGAAAACGTAAGACATTCTCCACACTTCTTTGGGATCTCAAGTTTATAATCCAAGAACATATTGGTAAGAAAAATTAGTCAAAAGACCCAAGTTATAAGCAGTTACTTTTGGGGTAAATGTGATAATTCTTTTGTTGAGAATAGTGTTTCTTCGGTGCTCTCTGACAGAATGACTGTACTGAAAAGTTATAAACGACTGATATTTAACCTTGGGTGATGTAACTCTGTAAGGAAGAAAAGTCATTTATAAATGAAGCATGGTTATTAAACCAGAAAGTCAAAGAATTAGATAGCTGAATGTGCTGAAAGATAATTCAAATACAAATCTTCCCTCATAAATGAGAACTACAAAGCTCAGAGAATAAAATGCTCATATAAATGGGATAGTTTTCTATAAAATGAACATTTGAGGTCATCTTCTTGACTAAGTACAGCATTACTAATTCGACTTCCAAAGTGGGAATTGTCACAGAAGCAAGAGAAGCCATCTCTTGCAGCAAAGTTGCATCACTTAAGTACTGAGCAGAGGAGAGAGGCCTGCATTCTACACTATTACAAGTAATGCATTATTTGGAGATACTTCTTTTGTTTTATGAAAATAATGTTTTTTATAGAGAAGGTTCTTGTTTTCAAACAGTGAACATCAACTTGGCCATGGACAGCAGCAATTACATTTATTGGAAGCATATTGGATAGCCATCAAAAGTGATGAAGAGCCTTAAGAATTAGGTTTATCAAAAAGTAAATTCCAATAGAAGTGAAGTAGTAAGAAATAATATTAAGTACTTACCACTGAAACTGTGTAGCTAGAATGACTCCTACTTTGTGCAGCTGGGGTGATCAATCCTGCAGGGGAGGGCAGTTAGGGGTGACCAGGCCCACAGGGGAAGGCAGTTAGGGGCAAAGGGCTGGAGGGAAGCAGTTAGGCATTAATCAGGCTGGCAGGGGAGTAATTAAGGGGAGATCAGGCTGCAGGCAGAAGTGGTTAAGGGCAATTAGGAAGGCAAGCAGGTGAACATTTGGAAGCCAGCAGCCCTGGATTGTGAGAGGTATGTCTGACTTCTGGTTTAGGCCGGATCATACCTGGATCGGGCCTAACCAGGCAGTTGGACGTCCCTTAAGGGGTCCCAGATTGGAGAGAGAGCAGGCTGGGCTGAAGGATGCCCCCCTCCTTATGCACAAATGTTGTGCACCAGGCCTCTAGTATAGAATACAATGCATTTATATATTTTTAGAATGGAACATAAGATCATTATTTAAAAAAAAAACAAACCTCACTCAATATATCAATAATGCATTACAAAAGACACTTTTTTCACCTTTTACTCATGAATTATGCTTTGTAAAACAACTTAGCATAAAAAGAAAAGATGTTAATTTCATTTAACAATCACACCAAGTGGTGTGAAAGTATTAAGATAATATCTTCTGCATATTTATCAACTTTACTTAGAAGAAGAAAGGCTAAAGTTTCTTATTTTGAAATTTGTTATTTAAAAGAAGAAACCTTGAATATAAAATCATCGAATTTATTAGATAAACTGGAAAGAACATTAAAATTACACCACAAATTTTAGTAAATGAGAAAATTGAGACTCGAAGAAATTATGATTCACATAAGTACATATAGTAAGTAAATTGTCTAAAAAAGGGAAGACAACCTATATTTTCTGAGTTTTTTTAAATGCTCTTACTATGTTGGAACTTGAATTACATTTCTCTTTTTAAATATTTTTATTTTGCATTTTTAAAATCTTCTTTGTTGAAATTATTACCTATATCCCCTTATTTTTCTCATTGAGTGAAAAGTTCTTTACTTTCAAAAGTGTCACAAAATTTAATTTTATTTACCAGATGATTAAAATGAATTCCCAATTCTTGTCCAATAGAATACTTGCATGACTGTGAAGTCAACACTAGTGTTAATCCTAATTTGTGGACACATGCTGGTCAGAAGGCACCTTGCTGTGGGCCTCATGTGATTTAAAAAAAATTGAAAAGGTATAATTTCAGAGAAGAAGGAAGAAAGAGAGAGAGATAGAAATGTCAATGATGAGGTAGAATCATCCATCGGCTGCCTCATGTACGCCCCCTACTGGGGATTGCCCTGATAATTCTGTCTAGCAATAGAACTGTGACCTCCTGGTTCATATGTTGATGCTCAACCACTGAGCCATGCCAGCCAGGCTCATGTAATTTTTTAAAATTAATTTCCTACTTATAAATATTTTTACCAATTATATAAAAGAGTTATATGATGACTGATTATTTATGCTCAATTTTTGAAATAATTTATATTGTCATGCCAAACACTGTGATTCATTTAGATCCACATTTGTGCTGATTTACAGGGGTGAATTTAATAGACTGAGAAAGTGATTCATCTAATATTTTTGCAAGATGGAATAGCTATAATCTTGAATCAGTATAATTTTTCTAAATACATACTGAAATACACACAAAAAAATAGGCAGTAGAACTTGCTACACAGTTTTATTTTTCATAAGCTAATAATATCAGTCAACATTTTCTCTACCAAATAATTTCTTTTTATTTTCTAGAAATCTTTCTCAAGTTTTACTTTACTGTCCAATTGAATTAAAACCTAAGTGCAAGTCTGCAACATTTCATTTGAAAGACAAAACATTTTCTTTTATGTTCTTTTTGCCACCCTCGTTTCTTCTTACAACTTTCATTGCAAGGCTGAGGGAATTATTGTAGTGTCATCCCCAGCTTTAATACATGGGAAAGACTGTACCATAGAGTAGTATCTGCAGGCCTATCAAAATCCATGCAGGCATTGTGCCAATTTGTTTTCTGAGAATGGGGTAACTTTCACATTAATTTCTTCTTTTTTGTTCTGTTTTCTTTTATTTACTAAACAGCTTAAGTGCCTGCTGGATTGTTGTGATGGTCTGTGACAATTTTTCAACTCTATGGAGTACTTTGTTGAAGTTCAGTGAGTCACATGCAGTAGGTTATTAATGTCCGGTACATTTTTATCACTTCCATTTGAATAAATACAAATTCAAACAAAACATTTGCACTTAGCATGGAGTCCCTAATAGATCATGTATTGTAAATAATCAATCAAACCGCACGCAGGCATGTGCACACACTGACCATCAGTTTTTGAACATTTAAACACTCCCTAGTGCTGCATATAAATATACTAAATGTATATTTATATTATATTACATTTAGTCTAAATGTATATGAAGATTAGCAATATGGGTAGGGAGGTCCATGGAAAAATATGTGCAGTATAAGGCTTATGAATGTCTATATAGAAATTTCCACATGTTCTTTCCTATCAGCATCACACTGCATAATAGTATATTTTGCATTCAGAGCAAATACTTAAACCTACCAAGTTTGTTCTGTATATCCTTTTCTCTCTTCCATTAGGTGGAAAATGGTTGCCTGTGTTCACCTACTGTGAAGACTAAGAATCAGACCGCTGCAGCTTTGAATCTCTGAAGTATTTCAGGATGTAAATGCAATCTGACCTTTCCCCGGTGGACGGTTAAATCATGGACATGCTAAACGCTTTACTTTGGACTGTCCTTCCAAAGGATGCTTTGGCTCCTCTCCTGAATGCTCATTAAGCATTTGTAGCTGACAAGGAAGAGAAAGAAAACTGTGAACTGGAAAGTTATCTTACAATGAAAATTGCGAGCACATCTTGCATCTGTCCAGTCCTCATGTGTCTCTGTTTTGTGCAGAGGTGTTATGGAACTGCTCACCACAGCTCCAGCAAGGTGACCAGAAATCAGACCAAGCACATCGAAGGAGAGACCGAAGTCCACCATCGTCCCAAAAGGGGATGGGTTTGGAATCAGTTCTTTGTTTTAGAAGAACATATGGGACCCGATCCACAATATGTTGGAAAGGTAAGTTTTTGTTATTTGGTTTGTTTTTCCTCTTTGGGGACATTTTGAACTTTGCTAGCAAGGCTGATGGAATTATGTGTGATGTCATCCCCAGCTTTAATATATGGGAAAGACAATAAAGTAAAAACTTGAATGGCATTATTAGGCTTGGATAGGAATTGAATTTGAAGAGATGCGGAGTGGTAAGTGAATTATGTTATAGAACACTCATAGTTAAACTAAACAGTTTAAAATAAAGATTGGGCTGAGACCGGTTTGGCTCAGTGGATAGAGTGTCGGCCTGCAGACTGAAAGGTCCCAGGTTCGATTCTGCTCGGGGGCATGTACCTTGGTTGCGGGCACATCTCCAGTAGGGGGCGTGCAGGAGGCGGCTGATTGATGTCTCTCTCTCATCGATGTTTCTGACTTTCTATCTCTCTCCCTTCTTCTCTGTGTAAAAAAAATCAATAATATATATATATATATATATATATATATATGTATATATATATATATATATATATATTTTTTTTTTTAAATAAAGTTTGGAAAAAATGAACTTTACCAATCAAGTTACATCTCTCTAAACATTGGTTCATAAATTCTAGACTGAATGTTCTTTACCAACATATTACTCTTTCTGTCCTCCTATTAGTATATAAAATGAAAACAACTGAATGCACAATTAAATAATTGTCTTTATTACCATGCTGGTACATTCACAATGTCATTTATTGGTACATTAATATTTGCATTTTTAAAAAATTTATTGCAAATACTCGTGAAGCTAAAAAAAATAATAAATATAGTTCTACTAAAGAGATTGTATTTGAATTTGTCAGCCTGTATACCCCTCAAATTATATTCCATAAAATTTTTGATATACTTTAATAGATTAAATATACAGTAGATGAACGGGTTTTTTTAAATTTCACAATAATGAAGTTGATAAAATGACCATTAAATTCAGGCCAACCTTCCTTTCTCTCAATACCAAACGAAACAACTTAATGGCTTACCAAACCCTATAGGAAATTGTGTGCTCAGTAAAGGTGTCATCTGGCTCCAGGGAGAAGAATGGAGTGGGAAGTGGAGAGGTCTTCTGATGAATTACTCATCGATCTAGGAAGCAGCCACACTTAGGTTAGCTCTGTACCTGTGACAGAAACAGCAAGCACAGCGGTAGAATCTCCATGACTGCAGGCTCCATCTCCCTGCTTGACTATTTATTTTCACTTAAAAAAACAAGCACTTAATCCAAGCCATGGTGCTGCCTTAATGTGTAGGCAGTGCAAGATCACAAGCCATCTGTTCCACCCCGCATCCAACAGGCGCTGGGTCGCAGCTGTATTTTCCATTTAAGGCAGGAGCTGTGGAGTCAGAATATGGAACACCCATAAAAAGATCTCAAACAATGCCATCATCCTCATAGGCATATTAAATCGAGACCAAAAAAAATCTTATTTTTATCCCATATATTGTTTTTTCCTACAAAAGTATCCCATTAAGTAAATGGGAACACATGTATATAATAAGAGCATAGCATACTGAATGAGAAAAATATTTTTGTTATGAACTTCATAGTCCCTTTACTATAATCCTTAAAAAAGAGAGGGAAAAAATTTTTTCATCGGGAGTTTCCTTAAGTTCTTTGTTTTAATTTGTTATGTGTAGTTAATATTTCACATTATGAAGCAAACTAGAGACTCTTTTCCCCAGCTGCTGGCCCCAGCTTCCCTTCAGCACCCGGGACCCAGGCTGCTTCCAGCTGCCCTCAGGCACCCGGGACCCTGGCTGGGTTCCCTCAGGCCTCCCACAGGCACTGGGACCTGGGACAGCCTCTCTCGGGTTGCCCACCAGCACCTGAGATCTGGGTGGCTTCCCTCCACCCAGTCTTTCTCAGGAAGAATGTCTGGAATGATGTCCTGAAGAAGTCTGGTCTAATTAGCATATTACTCTTCTATTATTATAGATAACACTTACTGGACTTTTGATAAAAACTCAAACCTAAGCATTTTGATGCATATCAACTTCTCATATTTTTATAATTTTTTTAGTCAATGATTAGGTTTATAAGGGAATTTGTTTTGTTGACATTGGTCAATATATGTTATTCACTACACAGACATTTATATGTAGTTAAAGCCATGATCATAAGGCCATTTCCAATGGTAAATAGTGGAAGTAATATACATATACATTTACCTATGTATACATATACATATATATAAATATGAACATGGATCATATATATGTGTATGTGTGTGTGTGTGTATATATATACAAATTATATATATTTTATATGTATGTATATTTGATGATCCATAATTTTATTCCAGAATGTAATGGTCATGAGAAATCCAATACCAAAACTAATACAGTGATACCTCGATATACGAGTGCCCTAACATATGAGATTTTTGAGATACGAGCCGTTGAGTGAGCGATTTTTGCTTTGAAATATGAGCAACATTTGAGATAGGAGTAATCGCCGGGATCAGCCGGCTGCACACGACCCACCAGTTTACCGTGACTCAAACGTCTCATAGTTTCCCACGCCTTAAGGTTATGGGACAAATTACCATTATATGTCACTATATCTTATTAATTTGAGCTCATAAACTTGTAAAAGATATCTACTCTAATAAAAGAGTATCATGCTAATTGACCATCCCTTTGTGATGAAGACAGCCAGTCAGAAGTGGGTATGCAAATTAATCCAACAAAGGTGTCAGGTTAATCTGTATACACAGTAGCCAAGCGACTAAGGGACCAATGCCAGGCATTCCCCACCACCCCAGCAGCTCCGGTCCTCTGGGCAGCATGGGAAGGCAAAAGGCAGCTCTGGCCAGAGCATAGGTGGTGCCAGGAGCCAGGGGAAGGAAGGCCCATTCTTTTATTTTTCATTTTTTATTGTGTTACATGTATACATATCTCCCCATTGCCGCCCCCCCAGGCATTTCCAAACCCCCCAGTGTCTGTGTTCACTGGTTATGCTTATATGCATGCATACAAATCTTTGGTTAATCTCTTATCTATCCCACCTCTCCTTAAACTTCCTATTGTAATTTGACCGTCTGTTGATGTTTTCCTGCTTCTGTGTCTATCCTTTTGTTCATCAGTTTATAATGTTCTTTATTATCCACAAATGAGTGAGGTCATGTGGTGTTTCTCCTTCATTAACTGGCTTATTTCACTAAGCATAATGCTCTCTAGTTCCATCCAGGTTGATGCAAATGGTAAGAATTCCTTCTTTTTAATGGCATCATAGAATTACATTGTGTAGATGTACCATAGTTTTCTGAGCCACCACTCATCTGCTGACAGGCACCTAGGCTGTTTCCAAATTGTAGCTATTGTAAATTGTGCTGCTATGAACATAAGGATGCATAAATCCTTTCTGATTGGTGTTTGTAATTTCTTAGGATAATTTCCTAGGAGTGGGATTGCTGGGTCAAATGGGAGATCCATTTTTAGTTTTTTTGAGGAAACTCCATACTGTTCTCCACAGTGGCTGCACCAGTCTGCATTCCCACCAACAGTGCACAAGGGTTCCTTTTTCTCTGCATCCTCGCCAACACTTGTCGTTTGTTGAATTGTTGATGATTGCCATTCTGACAGGTGTAAGCTGGTATCGCATTGTCGTTTTGATTTGCATCTCTCGGATAATTAGTGATTTTGAACATGTTTTCATTTGTCTCTTGGCCTTCCCTCTATCGTCTTTTAAAAAGGTTCTATTTAGGTCCATTGCCCATTTTTTTATTGTATCATTTATGGAAGGCCCATTTTTGCATGAATCTTTGTGCATTGGGCCTCTAGTTTTTAAATAATTAAATATTTAGTATACTGAAGACACTATAGCACATTACGTAGAGTAAACCCTTCACTCCTGCAACTAATTATATGGCAATATCATTATAGTGTTGAAATAAAAGGGCTCTCTCTTTTTTTTTAATTTATTTTTTATTGATTTTAGAGAAGAAGGGAGAGGAAGAGAAAAGATAGAAAAATCAATGATGAGAAAGAATCATTGATCACCCATCTCTTGTATGTGCCACACTGGAAACTGAGCCTCCAACCTGGACATAAGTCCTGACCAAGAATCAATCTATGGCCTCCTGGTTCAGAGGTTGATGCTCAACCACTGAGCAACACCAGCCAAGAAAGGTTCTCTCTTTTTTGAAAATCATTTAAAAACACCATAGACCGTGTAGTCTATTTTTCAGTTTTTTAAAAGTTGAACAGTGTGGAATAAATCCCATTAAAACAAGAATATAATTTCATTTAAGATGTCACATATAACCTTAAAGGGCTGCCATACATCACACCTACTGTTGAGTAGACTCATTGCCTTCATGAGATAATAATGATTAGGGAGCAGAAAGCTGGGTTTGAGTTATAGCTTGTCTGCTTATTATCTGTATTAAAACTGGCAAGTCTATTTATTTTCCTGCATTTCTGTTCCCTTACATGTAAAACTGAGAAATACTGTTTGACATTTCAATTACTAATTCATGTATATTAGAGAGTTTGGTTTATTGTTTAGATTATAGGTAATTTAAACTACAGCCTACATGCCTAATTCAGCCAGTTGCATGTTTCGGTTTTACCTGCTTACTAAAGAAGTTTTGTTTTATTTTTGAATTAGTGAAAACAGTTTTTCAAATGATATTTTGTGAAACTCAAAATCAATATGAAGCCGAGACCGGTTTGGCTCAGTGGATAGAGCGTCGGCCTGTGGACTGAAGGGTTCCAGGTTCGATTCTGGTCAGGGGCATGTACCTTGCTTGCGGGCACATCTCGTGTGTGGGGCGTGCAGGAGGCGGCTGATCCATGTCTCTCTCTCATCGATGTTTCTGACTTTCTATCCTTCTCCCTTCCTCTCTGTAAAAAAATCAATAAAATATATTAAAAAAATCAATATGAAATCCAGTATCAGTTTGCATAAATAATGTTTTATTATTATACAGCCACACCCATGCATTTATGTTTTGCATGTGGCTGTTTTTAAGCTCCAGTGGTAGAACCAAGTAGTGGAAGAAAGATTAAGGCCTGCAAAGTCTGCAATATTGACTAATGACAATTTACAGGACATGTTTGTGAGCTTCCATTTAAATGTCTATCTTACCTACTCTACTGTGAACATTTTCAAAGCAGTTTGGGGGACTATTTCATATTTGTTCACAAAGTATCAATCTCTGTTCCCATAATGATCAAATGTAGTAATTCACTGGGAAGTAGCCCATATATGTTATAATGGTTTGTAGTCATGTTAAGTTGTGATAATTACTGATAATTATTGAAATAAAAAATATCTCTCACTAACCATTATTTTTATGGGAGAGAGTATTTTTTGGTAGGTGTTTATTTCATCATTTTTGCTGAAATACTACTTCTCCATAGTCATTCTAATGAAGGTTCATGAACTCTGGTGTAATGTTTTTATTGTTGTTGTTTTGTTACATTACATACAAGAGTATAGAAAATGTCCTAGTACACATATCATTTAGCATACATATAGGTATATCTACAGAGATTTCTAGTAGTTAGATTCTGATTCAAAGATCAATGAATATTTGATTTTGTTACGAATTACTTGATTTCTCTCTATAGGTGTTATGGTGTTTGCACATCTCTTGGTGATGTATACTAATAAGAATGGTTGTTTTTCTAAGCAAAACCCACAGATAGGACTATAAAAGTTGGAATTTTGTAAATAAAATCAGTGAAAAATTACATTTCTCTTTAATGTTGATTTCCATTTCTCTTATTATAGGTGAAATTGATCATATTTTCATATCTTTGGGGCTATAAATATTTCTTTTTTTTACTGGAACTTCATGCCCCTTTATTTTATATTATTTTAGTTAGTCTCTCTAACTTAACAATTAGTACTGTTGTATATAATCCTATAACAATAAAAGGCTAATATGCAAATTGACTAAACAGTGGAAAAGCCGGTCGCTATAACACACACTGACCACCAGGAGGCAGATGTTCAACACAGGAGCTGCACCCTGATGGTTGATGCACTTCCACAGGGGGAACTCCACTCAGCCAGAAGTCAGGCTCAAGGCTGGCGAGCACAGCAGAGGTGGCAGAAGAGACAGTGCTAAGGATGTATGATGACAGTTTAGGAAGCAGGCCTAAGCTGTCAGTCACACATCCCCTGAGGAATCCTGGACTGTGAGAGGTGCAAGCCAGGCTGAGGGACCCCCGTGAGTGCATGAATTTTGTGTACCAGGCCTCTAGTAGTACAACAATTCTTTTCCAGTAATATAACTTACATAATTTTTTACAGTTACCATTTGTTTTTTCATTTATGACTTTTTCTTTATGAGTTTATTATTTTAATAATAGGGGCCTAGTGCATGAATTTGTGCCCAGGTGGGGTCCTTCTGGGTGGCCTGAGGGGATTCAGCCAAAACCTGCAGCCCAGCAGCGCCTGCAGCTCCTGCCTGCTACTCCCACTCATTCTGGCCCCACTGTGCTTCCTGCAGGCTCACACCCAATTTGTCCTGATTGGGAGAGGCTTGCACTGCTACAGCAGCCAGCACTCTCCAGCCATGAGTCCTGCTTCTGTTGCCCTCCCAAGGGGAGGGGCCTAGGGTATTAAACTGAAGCCAGCTCTCTGACATTCCCCAAAGGGTCCTGGATTGCCAGATAACTCAGGCCAGGCTGAGGGTCCCCACCAGTGCATAATTAGGCCGGGAGGGATTATGGGAAGGCTCCAGGGTGTGTCTAGCCTATCTTCCTAAATCTTGATCAGTCAGACCCCAGCAGCAAGATAACGTATTGGTTAGAGCATCTGCCCCCTGGTGGTCAGTGCACATCACAGCGAGTGCTTGAGCAGCTTTAGCATATCATTAGCATATTATGCTTTGATTGGTTGGTTGGTTGTTCTGCTGTCCGGTCTATTTGTATATAATCCTTTTATTATATAGGGTAGTAAATCTTAGCATTATTTTGATTAAAATTGTATTTTTATGTAATTTGGATACTTTAAAAATTTTAGGATATTGGTTCAGAATTAGAGACAGTCGATACAAATGCATTTTTTAAAACCTAATATCCACAGTTTGTCACATATATTAAAAATATTACCAATTGAAAAAGAATAGTATAAAAATAGAATTGCTATGTTAAATAGCAGAAAGTATTACTTGAATACATTTGAATCCTTATTTTTAGCACCAGCCATTGGCTGTATTGCACGTTTCTAATATTTGCTAAAAATTATATTCTTGATGTTTAGGTTGTAGTTGCAAAGAGTAGTGACCCTTACTGGTATAAGTAAGGAATATTTACTCATATGTAATTGGTAAAATTTAACCAAAGATACACACTAGAAATATGTTTATTAACACACAACTAGTGGTAATAAGCTTTATATACTTCAAGTGGTAAATGTGATTAGCTAAATGCTGTGCTTCATAAATACTTATTATTTTCATTTTAAAAACAATTTAATTGACTTCTTTAACTGGCAAAACATTCTCATACAAGAAACAAAGGAAATTCTGTGTTTATTCAGGATATCTCTAAGTAGAAATTGTCCATTTTAATAATATTATGCTAGGTTTAGGAGTGCATTGATATTAACGTATAGTTGATCATAAAAACTTATAAAAACTTAACATTTTTTCAGTATAAACAAATGAATTACATTCTTCATATTTACTTTCCTGCATTTATGGTGTATCTGCTTATAACTTAGAATTTTTTAGATATAAACCATAATATGTGGAAGATATTGCTTATATCTGTTAAGAGGTTAATTCTATAATTCCATCAGTCTCCCTCACCTCCCATTTATGTGTAGAGGAGTGTTGACTCTATGCCATTGTTCCGTTTGCTTTATTGAAAAACAGCAAACATATGGAGGGTAAGCAAGGAATTCTGGCAGTATAATGGAACTAAGAAATCATCTTGCCAAACCCCTCGAGTAATAAAAACCAACGATGCTTGAAACACTTAAGTGACCTCTTCGTGGGAAGAAGGATTAGTTATGGCACTGTCAAAGAAGAAATCATAACACATCTGATTCTTTAATGAAAATTAGTTTCTAGTATATAGTGCATGAAATTCCCATTTCATCATTACTGATACTGTCATTATTCTATACCTTTTTCTTTCTTTAAAAGAGAACCTTCAAATTTCTTTGAATATGGAGTATTATAGTTTTAAATTAATAGATGGTTTTGAGGTTAAAAAGAGACTACATTATGTAAAAATGAATGACAAGGTTTAAACTTTTTGGAAAAAAAAATATGGTAGCTTTAATGTCATCATGAACTCTGAATTTAAATTAAATGCACAGCAAGAAATGGTCCCAATGGTCATTTAATATTGTTAAGATGATAATTTTATGAACATTTTAACATAACTTTCTTAAAATGGAAAACTTCCTGTATCAAAACATGACATTTAAATTTTATACAGATGACAGTGTGATGGCATGATGGCATGTGAAATTAATTATGATACTCAGTTTTATATGGATATAACTTTCTCAATAGTTGTAATAGAAATTTAACAATTTAGATCCATCCTATAGAAACTTGACTTGGCTTATATTTCATTTAATTTGTAATGCTGTATAATTACTTTTTAATAAATCAGATTTCATCAGTTTAGTCATATTTTTAGAGAATAAATGCTATTTTATTAGAATAATTTAAAAAGTGTTTAGGTGATTAAACAGCTTTAGCATTCATTACATAGCCTTTCTTAACGCTACACTGACAAATTTTAAAAGGTCATCACTGCAAAGCAATAAATATGTTATGGGTACATCATATATATTTATTCACATTACACTACTATACTAATATAATTGTACCCGTGTGTGTGTGTATGTGTGTGTGTGTGTGTGTGTGTGAGAGAGAGAGAGAGAGAGAGAGAGAATATTGCTAAACCAAAGGTGACTTTGAACCCTGAGGATACATTTTTTTTTTTGCACTTCAGCTAAATCATCTATTAGTTACAGTTGGCGTAATCACTGAGGTCAAAGGTACTTAAAGAAAAAATGTTTAATGCATTTTAAAATAAGAATAAATTTGAGCCCGAGCCAGTTTGGCTGAATGAATAGAGCATGGGCCTGTGGAACAAATGGATAGAGCATGGGCCTGGGTTCAATTCAGGTCAAGGCCACCTACCGTATTTTCCAGCGTATAAAATGACTGGGCATATAAGACAACCCCCAACTTTTCCAGTTAAAATATAGAGTTTTGGATATACCTGCCCTATAAGTCATGATAATAAGTTGTGATATATTCATATAAGGAACACTACACCAAAAAAAAAAAGATGACCCCCAACTTTTGAGAAGATTTTTCTGGGTTAAAAAGTCGTCTTATGCACCGGAAAATATGGTACTTTGTCTGCAAGCTCCCCTCTGGCCTGGGCCCTGGTCAGGGCCTGTTCAAGAAGAGGCAACCAATCAATGTGTTTCTCTCAGATCAATGCTTCTCTCAGCCTTTCCCTTTCTCTTCCGCTCTCTCTAAAATATCAATGGAAAACTATTCTCAGGTGAAGATTAAAAAGAAAAAAAAAAGAGAAAATATGAAAGTAAATATAATTCAGTATACATTATATTTGTCTTCATATTATTAAAACTATAAGTAGAATTCATTGTTTTAATTGAAAACAAGGCCATGCTGAGACCGATTTGGCTCAGTGGATAGAACGTCGGCCTCAGGACTGAAAGGACCCGGGTTCGATTCCGGTCCGGGGCATGTACCTTGCTTGGGAGCACATCTCTAGTGTGGGGCGTGCAGGAGGCGGCTGATCGATATCTCTCTCTCATGGATGTTTCTGACTTACTATCCTCTCCCTTCCTCTCTGTAAAAAATCAATAAAATATATTAAAGAAAGAAAAAAGAAAACAAGGCCATGAAGTCAAAAGGGCAATTGTTGAAAGTTCTAATGTGACAAGTGGGGCTGTGGTGTTATTGGCATTTGGTTATCAGAGGCCAGTGATAGTGCTACACATTCCGTAACGTATAGACAGCACCCAACCCTTCTGCCCAGCAAATAATTATTCAGCCAAAATGGCAGTAAGTGTCACTGTTTACCTGAAATTGACATCCTCATAATGTGTTTTTCTTGGTCAAAATATTTTAGATAAATTGTCCATGCTATTACATTACTATAATAAGGATATTTTACATGCTTCTTTTATAATACATATACATATTAGTTTTAACTTTTAGCTATTTTATACTTCCTGAAAATTTATTTTTCTAAGGCATAATTTTATTTCATTGTTTACTGTGAATTCTAATATACATTGGCTTATTATAACAATTTATTTTGTATTTTATGTGCACTATATATTTGTCTTGTTTTTGTTTTTTCCCCCGTTTTTATTCTACCATAATGATGTCTATTGGGATTTCTCTCTACCAGTTTGGCATTTTTATATTGTATGTGTTTTTTTTTTATATATATTTGTGCTTGCTCTAAATTTTTTTGCATGCATTTTTTTACATCAGTGGTCAAAACTTCATATTTCTATCTCCCTCCTGAATAATAAAAACATTTTATCACTTAACATGTTTTCTAGTTTTACATGACTACTTTGCCAAATTGTTTTTAAGCTAGCACTTACTCTTTTTCTTCTTATTATTAGTATTGTATTAAGTGTATACTTATTTACAGTGAGTGGTCAGATTATTATGCGTTCAGAGATCATAATAATCTGGCCACTCAGTGTATATGCCTAACGTACTTAACAGCATTTAACTCCTGTTTGGTTGTATGTTAAACTTTTTGAGTTCAATTCACTGCTTTTTAAAAGATGAAGATGCTCTATTTATTTTTAACAGGTATTTTACAAAGTTTAAAGTATATCTTAATATCTCCTCTAGAAATAAATAATAGTAACCTTTTACCATGCTTCAGGACTTTCATACAGTAGACCTCACAAAACATTTAATTGCATGGGACCTCACATACCACTTTATTCTAATAGAGTTATCCAAAACAATGCAACTATCATAGATTATTTAAACATTAATCCCTTCTTTTTAATATCCTATTTATCTAGTATTATTCTCATTTTTTTAAAAGTACCTTCTTGATTTTTCATTATTATTAAAACCATTTCAACATTTTTTTTCCTTAAATTTACCCACATTTATCAATATATTTGTTCCTCATTGCTTCTGCCTTTGTTCTTTGTCCAGGTTTAATTTTCACATTGCCTAGACACAACCTTTACTCTTTTTAAAAATTAATTAATTATTTTTTAATATATTTTTATTGATTTCAGAGAGGAAGGGAGAGGGAGATACAGAAACATCAATGATGAAAGAGAATCATTGATTGGCTACCTCCACAAACCTGGTTCAGGGCTTCTGGCTGAGCCATGTTCCCCCTGTGGGAGTGCACTGACCACCAGGGGGCAGCTCCTGCATTGAGTCTCTGCCCCTGGTGGTTGATTTCCATATTAACCTTTTATTATATAGGATTACAAACTATTTAAATAATCTTGTTCAACTTTTCTAATTTATTTTTTGTACTTGATGAGATATTTCTTTGTTTATTCACTGTCATGGAGATTTGATTCTGGTATGCCTTTTAGAATTTTATTTTTCCTTTTTTCAATAGTGTGATATGTCAGAATAGGGATTTTGGTGAGATTCCTCCAAAATAAAGCTTGAGAAATATCCACTTAATTTTTTTTTCCATCTGGCAACCAATTGGTTTCATAAATCTGGATAATCTGAATCAATATTATTTTTTAATTTTTAACTACTGATTCTTATCCAGATAGCTTATGTAAATAACAATAACAAGAACATCAACAATACTATAAAATAAAACATATATCTTTCATCTGGGTTATAAGTTGGATTTCAGTATATTATAGGAAACTACTTTTAACAGAACACAGCTTCCTTATGTGAATGTATATATATTGATTTCAGAGAGGAAAAGAGAGGAAGATAAAGATAGAAACATCAATGATGAGAGAGAGTTATTGGTTGGCTACCTCCTGCATGTCCCACACTGAGATCGAGCTCAAAACCTGGGCATGTGCCCTGACTGGGAAACAAACTGTGAACCTTGATTCAGAGGTTCATGCTCCACCACTGAATCACATGGGCTGGGCTCCTTACTACTTTCTAAAAAGCTGGTAGGTAGATAAGTAATTTCAGTGTCTTGGAGTTGTTTTCAAGTAATTTTGCTTTATTCAGATATCTTTATTCTAATTTTATAACTTTAGTAGACTGAGTCATGGTTTCTAATATTCAGGATAGATAAAATCATATTCTTGGTTTGTAGAATAAATATCAGGTTTGACTCTCTGAAATATCATTCTGGATGCCAGATGAAATGAACTTCCTATTACTAGGTCCTCTTTTCCCTCCTTGTCCCTAGAGAGATGTATTTCACGATTTTGAGCTCAGTTGAATTGCCTTTACCTTTTAATTTTATGCACCACTTTAATCAGATGTAGAAAGAGACATGTCTTTATTAGCTTTGTCCGCCATTTTTATGGTCTTATCTTCCCTCAGGGTTATCTTTGTATAAAAATAACTGTTGAGTTAGAAAATATTTTTAATATCTCCTCTAGATATAAGTAATAGTAACCTTTTACCATGCTTCAGTATTTTCATGCAGTAGAGCTAAAAATTGAAATACCCCCAAAATATTAAAGAGAAGAAATGTGCATTTCAAAAAATCATATTGTACTTCATAATTATAGATGATTTACTTCAACATGTATTTGCCTTAAAGAAATGAATAGTTTGCAACATAGCTATTGGATTATTCTGAAGGAATCTATTTCATTAATTTTATTGATTTTTATCCAATGAATATTTGAACATTTAATTGCACTGGACCTCACATAACAAAGGCATTTAATTTGAAATTTGAACCTGGCTAGGCGTTTTCAAATACATCCAGTTTCTTTCATTTTGTTTTGTTTAGATTTCATAAAGATAATATCAGACATTTGTTACAAGAAATACAGAGTGAAATATAATCAATTCCTTCCAGTAGTATTACTGTATTTATGTTTCCTACATATGATTTATTTGTCACCATATTCACAAAAATTAGAACAATATATGGTGTGAAATCTTTTTCTACTCTAAAAGAATACAATTATAATATAACATTTAAACAGTAATATATGTTTGTATTCTTTTAGAGTAGAAAAAGATTTCACACTATATTCCAAACGACCGGAATGGCAGAACAACCAGAATGTCTGGTCACGATGATGTGCACTATGGCAGTCAACTTGCCTTATAGGGGCCCCAATTGCACACCCTCAACCTCTTGTGTCTCCCCCAGCCAGTCCCACCCATTCATGAATTCATGCACTGGGCCTCTAGTATTATATAAAATATGAAAAATAAAAGTATACTGACTATATACCTTTTGGGTTGTACCATTTAGAACTATAGTTTGATCACAGTTGAGTTTATTTTTATGAAAATTGAATACTATTTAGTTCATATCCATCTACTCAAAATTTCTTAAGTACCATCTCAGTTCTGTCTCTAGGGGAAAGTGAAAACTAGATCTGCATAAACAGTTTGAAAATGAAATTCTCTATAGGGGGTAGAAACAACAGAGTAGGAGTGGAATCAGAGTGGATAAAGGACAAAGCTTTGAGGAGGTGGAAGCGGACAATGAATCTTATTCTTGAGTGATAATAAAATATCACTGTATTATTTATGTAAAAATTACTAAGAGGATAAAACATGTTAAATATTCTTTAATAATAATGATAAAAAATGAACAAAAATAATTTTTTGGAGGTGATGGATTGGATTTATTTATGGCATAGATTGTAATGATGGTTTCATGGATTATATACTATGGTATTTTCAAACCCATCAAGGTGTATACATTAAATACATGCAGATTTTTGCATGTTAATAATAATCTAATAAAGTGGCTTTAAGAAATAAAGATAACAATAAAAGTTTTAAGTTAAGAAGTATTTTTCAGTTAAATTTACTACCTCAGAAGTTATTTTCTCCACTCCAGAAGGCTGAAGCACATACAACAGTATTGGGTAGTGATAGAAAAAGGCAAGAAATTAATGTGAATCTATGTATTCTCTTCTTATTTGTGGTAAACTGATTCATCTTCCCTCATCTTTTTAATTGTTTTTGTCAGCTATTAATAATACAGAACATGTGAAAACTTACATATCCCTCAACATGCCACTCATCCTGAACCTCATTAGCTTTAGCAACTGACAACTGTTTGTATTCATTAGTAATACCCTGCTGGATATTGAAGAAAACTATCTGAAACGAGTTTAATAATAAGACGTGTTTTAACAACTTGCAAGCCTGAGGAGTAGAACAGGCTCTAGGTACAGTTAGAATTAGAGATATAAATGATGTTCTTAGAATTCTAAGCAACGTTCTGAAACTTCAAACTCATAAGTATATGAGTTGCAAATCTAAGCTTTACAGGCAATATTACAATCAGTTTATGTGCTCTGTTATCTAAAGAATTACCTTACTTGCAGCTACATATAGAGGGATTTTACATGCCTAATTATTTGCCAATTCCACATGTTAGGGTCTGAATTATGTTTAATACAATTAAACACTATGGATCTAAAAGCCTAACTTTAACAGGTAAAAACTAGAGGTCCAGTGAACAAATTTGTATATGGATGTGGTCAGCAGAGATGAGGCCCCAGTTTGCACCCCAGCCTCACAGCCCCACAGCCCTGACTGGCA
>PVJN01005729.1:0-36622 GCA_004026805.1 Lasiurus borealis | reverse complement strand
AAATAAGTTAACATAAATTTTTCATAGTATAATTTTATTATCTTTTTAAAGACCTGGGTATTTGTAGTATTCTCCCATATTTTATTCTGAATTAGTGATTTTTGTCTTCTCCCTTTAAAAATATGTTTAATCTTTCTAGGTGTTTATCAGTTTAAGTTATTTCTTTAAAAAAAACAGATATTTGTTTCATTTATTTTAAATATTTTTCCTTGTTCTGCTTTTATCTTTATTGCTTACTTCCTTCTATTTACTTGAGTTTTTTTTTTTTTCTTTCTAGTTTTTGAGGTAGGAACTAAAGTTATTGACATGAGTTTTGTAATGGAAGGTATAAAGTTAACTATAAATTTAGCTATAAATTTTCTTCTCAGCACTGCTTTGGCTATATCCCACATATTTTGATATACTGTATTTTATTTTCATTTAGGTTCAAATATTTTTGTTTCCTTTAGGACTTTGCTATGAATAATTTGTAAATATCTTTGAAAGTTTCCAGATATTTAGAGATTTTGTTCTCTTGTCTTTCTGCTGTTCATTTCTAGTTTGATTCTATTTAAGTCAGATTACATATTCTGTATGATTTCAATATGTTTAAAATTTTGAGTTTTGTTTTATGGTCTATCTTGGTGAATGTTTCATGGGTAATTGCAAAAATATACATATGCTATGTATATAATATTTTTATTAAATAGATTATCCTATCTATATCAATTAAATTCGTTTAGAGTTTCCTATTGTTAACATTTGAATTGCTGACTTTCTGTAGAAGTTCTCAACTGAATTGGTGAATTTGTCAGGTTTTCTCTTTAACTCTGTCAGCATTTGTTTTATGGATTTTGAATCTCACCTCTTTGGCGCTTCCAGTGTCTCTGATATCCTTGGACAGGGTTGAAGAATCTCAAGACAATAAAATCAAAGAACTTCCTGGACCAGACCACCTGGGGTAGGGTCTCTCCAGAAAAAGTCTCCAAATGACTGCAATGGTACATTATCTTCTTTTGAATATATTCAAGCCAGGCCTCTTGAGAATGCAGTATCAAGACCCTAGTTCTAATATGTTTTTTTCTCTCTTTTTTTTATTGGTTTTAGAGATGAAGGGAGAGGGAGTAGGAGATAGAAGCATCAATGATGAGAGATTATCATTGATTGGCTGCCTCCTGCACACCTCCCTACTGAGGGTTGAGCCTACAACCCTGGCATGAGCCTTTGACTGGAATCAAACCATGAACTCCGGTTCATAGGTCAATGCTCAACAACTGGGCCACACCCGTTAGGCTGCTTTCTCTCTTTCCTAAGGCTAAGTTACAAACAAATTGTGTCTATTCTCTTGTCCTTCAAATCTTAAGTGTTCTTTCATAGTAAATAGGGACCAGTAGTTGTAGTAATAGTAATTATCACTTGTTATTGCCCTTCACCAGACTCTAGAATGTTATAATGGTTTTATTCTAAATGCCATGCAATGAAGGCTATTAAAATGTCAATGAAATAAATTGCAATGATAATGCTTGTAATCTAATCATATCTAATAAAAGAATAATATGCAAATTAACTATACCTGCAAGCCACGCCTAGCAGCCAATCAGGAGTAAGTATGCAAATTAACCCAACAAAGATGGCTGCATCCGCTGAGTGAGTAAAAGGCTTGGGTTTCCCTGGCAATTGACGAAGCCAAGTGTTCCACACACCTTGGCAGGCCCAGGTCTCCACTCAAGGCTACAAAGTTTCAATTATAGAAGATAAATAAATCCCAGATACCAGGGCCTCCACTTGGGTTGCTGAAGGGCATGGCCAGCCTGAAAACCACCACAGGCCCCTTGCCCAGGCTGCCCCACACCCCAAGGGAAATCCCACCCTGATCCAAGACACCCTTCAGGGCAAACCAGTCAGCCCCCACCTGTGCACCAGGCCTCTACCCTATCTATAAAAGATTAATGTGCAAATTGACCATCACTCCAACACATAAGATGGCTGCCCCCATGTGGTTAAAGATGTCTGCCCTCATGATGGCCATCATGGGAGGACAGTTGGGAGGGACCAGGCCTGCAAGGGAGAGCAGTTGTGGGTGATCAGGCCAGCAGGGGAGGGAAGTTGGGGGCAACTAGGCCTGCAGGTAAGGGTATTTGGGGTGACCCAGGCCTGCTGGTGCGAGCAGTTGGGGTGGACCAGGCCTGCAGGGGAGGGCAGTTAGGAGTGACCATGACTGCATGGAAGGGCATAGGGGCAATCAGGTTGGCAGGGGAGTGGTTAGGTAGTGATCAGGTTTGCAGGCAGAAGTGATTAGGGGCAATCAGGAAGGCAGTCAGGTGAGCAATTGGGAGCCAGTAG
The DNA here is from genome assembly GCA_004026805.1 of Lasiurus borealis. Classification (NCBI taxonomy): domain Eukaryota; kingdom Metazoa; phylum Chordata; class Mammalia; order Chiroptera; family Vespertilionidae; genus Lasiurus; species Lasiurus borealis. The sequence goes on along the minus strand of PVJN01005729.1, from coordinate 34,300 downwards.
TCCTGGATTATGAGAGGGGTTCCAACTGCCCACTTAAGTAGGATCAGGCCTAAACAGGCAGTTGGACATCTTTCGAGAGGTCCCAGATTGGATAGGGTGCAGGCTGGGCTGAAGGATCCCCCTGCACCCTCCCCTCCACACCCCACCCCCCCGCTCCCCTGTTGCACCAGGCCTCTAGTATATTTATAAGTGTGTCTCTGCACAGGTGTCTAAATGACTTACCCTTCTTTGAAGTAGAAATAAACTTTCTACCATAGTCATTCCATATCTGTGGAAGATCATAACATTTATTTGTTTATATTAAGGTATAGTTTGTTGTGTATTAAAATAAGTTTATATTCTACCATCTATTGTAATACTTTTAGTAACTATTTTTTTTTAAGTTATACTTTATCATGCACTTGTGATCCACCTTGCCTTGGAGCAAATATTTCTAAAAAAAAAAAAGAAAAAAAAAAAAACTTTGACAAAACTATTTTTAGTTTTAATCAACTTAAATCCAGACAGCAAATAATGCCTGCCATATAACTACCCATCATTTGTGGGATCAAAATTATGTACACTTTAAGTTCTGTCGTATTTCTCCCAAAGTAGTTTGTTGTGGAACACCACAGAATAAATAAAGTGAAGATGAAACAAGCGCTGTGAAAGCGGGGGACGTCTCGCTGAATGGTTCGGAGTATTGACCCGGCTTCGGCTAGTGTAAATGAATAAGGAAATCTATTTCTTCTCCTCCTGTTTCTGTCACATCGCCTGTGAGAATCTAATTCACATTCGGAGTCTGAAATGGAACATAAAAATAGAGCTCTGTTTGGCTTCTGCTGTGTCAGATAATTACTTTCAAAATTCTGTAACTGAAATCCAATTGGGATTGGAACTGTGTTTTTGCTCCTGAGAAACAGCACTTCTGTCATGTGCGGCGACGGGCCTTGACTGATTCTGCTGGAAGTTACCTTTCTGCTTAGTGAGCCTGAGTGACCGGTCTGTCCGGTTACAAGTGATGGGAAAGCTGGTAAGGGAAAGAGAAAGTTAGAAAGTGCACATGGATTTACATAGTACAAATATTACCGAAGGGTGGGCTACGAGGAGGTTTACAGTTGTTTGTATGGAAAATAATACGATAATTCATAAATAATAATACAAGAATAAACTCTGCATTTCATGTACTCATTTGTTTTGAATATAAAAAATACACAACTTTTTAAAAAAATTATTGTTTTAACCTCACTCAAGGATCTGTTTATTGATTTTTAGAGAGAGAGAGAGGAGGGGAGGTGGGAAGGGAAGAGAGACAAAAAAACAAAAACAAAAACAAAAACAATAAAACCCAACAACACATCCATGTGAGAGAGAAACATCAATTGGTAAACTCTGTATGTGCCCACCCGACACCCCCAAGATCAAACAGGCCACCTAGGTATGTGCCTGTCCTCAAATCAAACTTTTTTGGCGTGTGGGACAATGCTCTGACCAACCTGGGCAGGGCAATTAAAGGAAGATTTTTCTTCCATCCTAGTAAATACATAATACATGTTCATAGTGTGTGTGTGTGGTGTACGGTCTACAAATATCATTAGTCTCACATCTCTAACATCTGTGCCTGGCATTTGGTACATTTCATTGTTTACCACCAGAAACAGTGCCACCTAATTTTCAAACGAGGGAACTAACTTTGATGCATGGTCTGCTTGGTGATGAGTTAGAGATTTATATTTCTAACCAAAACCTCTCTTCTGAGCACGAGACTGCTATAGGTATTATAAATGTCAATTATACGCTTGGAGGCTTTGTCACCCTCTCAGATTAACCTGGATAAAACCGACCTCCAAGCCTTTCTCCTCACAGAAGAGAGGTTATACCTGGTTTCTCTGAAGAAGCTTCTTATCAGTAATCGCACCTCCATCCACTCAAGTGTTCAAGGCACCTACCTGGTGATCATTCTTGACACCTCTTTAAACTTACCTCTCCATAAACCCCGTCTCTTAGTGAGTGCTGATAGCCCCTCATCTAAAATGTATCTCATATCTGTCTAGTCCTCTTCATCTCAACCCTCCCCGCCCTAATGTATTCTGTCCTGATCTCCCACCCTAAATACATACTGCACAAGCGTCCTAATTGATACCCCACTTCTCTTGCACTGTTTACACTCTTCCCGGTCTGGAGGCCAGATTGATCCTTTTTCAACAGAATTCTGGCCTCATCATTCTAGGCCTTAAAATCCTTCTGTGGCTTCCAAGTGCATTGAGATGAAATCCCAGGTCTGTGTATACACGCTAAACGGCACGGTCGCCTCTGGATGATTCCCAGCTTCCTTAGCTTCAACTCCTTTCAGCTCTCTCAGCTCCCCTGGCTTTTTACCTCCTCTCACGGCAACATCTGTTGTTCCTCCAAACCTTCCAAATTACAATGTCTCAGTGGGCTTTGTATCAACAGCTGGAATCCTCACTGGATTCTAAACTTCTTCAATGCAGGTATGCTCCATCTTTTATTCATCATGTGCCTCTGGATAGGCAGCAGATAGCCAAGTCCTGGGACATAATATATAATCTATTGTCATTGAATGAAAGAATGAAGGAAAGAGGAAGGAAGGAAGGAAGGAAGGAAGGAAGGAAGGAAGGAAGGAAGGAAGGAAGGAAGGAAGGAAGGAAGGGAAGGAAGGAAAACATTCTCATAATTTACATAGATAGTAAGAGGTAGAACCAGAAATTAAGCACAGACCTCCTGATTTTTATGGTTTCTGATTTCATCTCTTATATAATATTGATTAGAAAAGCTTAAGGTCAGATTTCTGAAAAATCTGGGATGTTTAGTAAGTCTTCTTTAGCCTAAAGAAGACTCAAGGGCTAGTGGGGGATATTCTGACCATGTATTCATCCCATGAAAAAGCCTGGAATATAGTTGAAATAAAAAATAGTTCAATGGGCCCAGTGAGATTGACAGTTAAGGTAATTGTGTAATAATAATAATAATAATAATAATGCACTTATATACACTGAGTGGCCAGATGATTATGATCTCTGAACGCATAATAATCTGGCCGCTCAGTGTATATATTATACAATAAAAGGCTAATATGCAAATTGACCCCTTGACCAGGAGTTAAACCAGAAGGCAGGCCGGCCAACCACCCATGTCCCCTCTCCCTGGCAGCTGGCCAGACCCCATCCATGCATGATTTCATGTACTAGGCTTTCAATATATGTATATTCACACACACACACGCATACACACACACACACACACTTATATACAGAGTGATGAGATTATTATGCATTCAGATATCATAATAATCTGGCCACTCAGAGTATAGTTGTGTCAAATACCTTGCATCTGAGATCACCATGTGCTTTTTTCTTTCCTCCTGTAGTGCACTGCATCACACTGATTTGTATATGCTAAATCTTCCTTGTATCCCAAACTACTTTTATGAGGCCAGTATCAACCTGATACAATACTAGGCAGACACCCCTCAAAAAAGTTACTGGCCAATATCCCTGATGAATATGGATGCAAAAATCCTCAACATAATATTAGCCAACAAAATTCGGTGGCATACTAAAAAGATCAAACCTGCTGAGACCGGTTTGGCTCAGTGGATAGAGCGTCGGCCTGCGGACTGAAGAGTCCCAGGTTCGATTCCGGTTGGGGGCATGTACCTTGCTTGCAGGCACATCTCCAGTGTGGGGCATGCAGGAGGCCACTGATCGATGTCTCTCTCTCATCGATGTTTCTGACTTTCTATCCCTCTCCCTTCCCTTCTGTAAAAAAATCAATAAAATATATTAAAAAAAAAGATCAAACCTCATGTTATCAACATCTTATTGATAAAAATAAAAAAATATGAGAGCAACACTTAAGAATCTGGGTATATGTTTTTCATATATGTAGCAAAGTTCATTGGAATTTCTTATTGCCCCTTGGAATTGGCTTTCTAATTGACTCCTGTGTTGAGTACTTTCTAGTTGACCTCATAATTGGCTACTGACATATATATACTGGGATTACAAATCTATTATTATTAATAATCACTACAATTGTGATCTCTACTATTTATTAATTATTCATGCTTTGAACTATTTTAAATACTTTACATGCGTGAATTTATATCTATCTCATTGTAACACTTTGTGGGAGGTAGTACAATAATTTTCACTTTACAGATAAAATAACTGACACCCAGTGAGTTTAAGTAACTTGCCTAAGCACATACAACCAGCAAAAGGAACAGTCAGAATTCTGAGATGGAGTCTGGCTTCAGAAGCATGAGAGATTAATATTTTAAAGGAATCGCTTTATGACAGTTAGGGGAAAGAACTTCCATTGTAATTTTAGAGCAGTGCAGACTGCTTCCTTAAATGCTTGAACTCATTCAGAACCCAGAAAGGTGGAGAAATGACAAACATGATTCAGATGGTTACCCTTTCCCCCAAACAAGTCTTTCACCCTTTATTGAAAATGTATTGACACTCTCCTAACTAGTCCCTATCCTTAACTGAAAGTGGCTAAAAGCTCAGGTGGTGGAAACAAGCAGGAAAGGCCTTGCGAAATGATGAGATATAAATACATTTTTAAAGTCAGTTCCGAAAAGTTCAAAATTCCAAAGAATTCTAACTTCTCCATTAAGAATAAGTCACTATTTCAGATTGAGACCAAAATATAGTGGAAGTTAGAGTCATTGTTGCACATGATCCTTTATTCATTCCATTATTGTTTTGATATTTAAATTATATGAGATTATCTATCTTATATCACTTTAGTGCTTAACATCACCCTTATCAATGACAAAGCAATAATGTGTAATCTGATAAGAAGCACATTTTACTATAAAGCCCATGCAGTTGGGCAGATGGGTCCCATGACTGTAGATGCTAAGTGTAAATTTGAATGTATATAAATTAATGTAAATTAGCAGCATTCATTTCCCAAATTTAAAAACTATCCCCAGAATATACGCTTAGATAAAAATGTTTTAAAAACAACATTCAACTTTCTTTTTCATTAAACACTTGAAATTAAAATTTTATTTTTACCATAATGTAATGATATAAATGAATTAACTGACAGAAATTCCACCAAATCTTTTGCAAGTATGAATTTTCCCTTTTTATCTCATCATCTCACTATGGCTTTCTTAAAAAGTGTATCTATATGTCTCCAAAATCAACAAATTGCAACCTCAGCTGCAGTTGCTTGGTTACTTGTTTCAGCACCCGGAGTAATAGGATATTTGAGGGTTTAAAAATAACAGAGGTCCATTTTTTCCCACTGCTTATTCTATGCCTGATTATAAGCAAAATGGTAAGCACAGTCTAACAGGATTTTCCATGAGCATTAGCTGCCTGTATTTTCCAGCATATAAGACGACTGTTTAACCCAGGAAAATCTTCTCAAAAGTCGGGGGTCATCTTATATACCAGGGTGTCATCTTATAGGGTGAGTATATCCCAAACTATTTTAACTGGAAAAGTTGGTGGTCGTCTTATATGCCCAGTCATCTTTATACAATGGAAAATATGGGTAATTGTAGGCAATGAACAGTAGATATTAAGAGAGAGATTTAGAGAGATTCCACAAACTGGTAAATATTAATGAGTGCTTTATCCAATTAAAATAATTACCTGTCTGACAAAACTTCTAACATAATTATTTTATATTGTTTTTTAAAATATATATATATATATTTTTTAATTCTTTAGGCATTTGTTAGAGGAGATATCTTTTAAATTAATTTACTTTTTGTCACCTAATCTTGAATTTTTGTCTGTCATTCAATATTTTACTTTCTCTTTTCTCTTTTTTCACTAGATTCTTTTAGGTCTCGTGACAAACTTAATTTTCCTACTTTGGTATATAATACTAGATGGCCGGTGCATGAAAATTCATGCACTAGAAGGGGAGTCTCTCAATCTGGCCTGCCCCCTCCCCTCTCACTGTCTAGGAGGCCTCATGGGCAGGGGGCAACCGGGTGATCAGGGGAAGGTGATGCCCCATCACACCTCTGCTGCTGCGACTGCCGGCAGCACAAGCCTCAGCTGACCCTGGGTTACCTGAGCCTGGGGCCAGCCCTGGGAGGCAGGGGAGTTGAAGGGACTGGAGGACTCTGAAAGCAGGTGGGCGGAACAGCCAGGCCACCCTGGAGGCGGGCTCCACCACTCTGCCCACCTGCAAAAAAAAAAAAAAAACTCAGTGTAGGTAATAAAGAAATCTGGCCTATTGACATTTTATCAGTATCAACATACCAGGGCCATCTTAATTTAGAAATAATTGTACACTTTTATTTTTAGTATTCTCTATTGACTTTTTTTTTTCCCTTATGCTTTTCTTAATTGATTATTTAATCTAACACAGTCTTAAAAGTGGACCATGGAGAAAAAGCTGAAGCCTAAAGATTTTTTTCTTATCATTTTGTTGCGGTAATTACTTAAAAAGTAGAAGAATGCTGTTTTGACTATTTATGAATGCTGTAAATCTTTCTCTTCTAAAGAGACTGACTGATAGGAAATTTATATTCTAGTTCTTAATGTTTACAAGAGCAGTGCTCTCTATTAATGTGGCAGTATTTTGCACTGATTTTTGAAATATAAAAAATGAATTAAGTAAAGTTCAGGAGCTCATTCATTATGGCTGAGTTCCTGAACTTTACTGAAAATCACAGTATATATGTCAGGATTATGTTAGTTGTGGCATGTTAGGATACAGGAATTATTGATGCATTTTATTTGTTTTTTTTTTCACAAGTAATGAATGTATTCATTGTAGAAATATTGAAAAATGCAGAAAAAAAGTAAAGAAGAATTTAAAACTCATTATCTGTAGTATACTTCAAAAATATTTTATTAACATTTTAAGCCATTGTAGAGTTATCTCTCTATGTATGTTTACATTGAACAATAGTATAATGTAAACTCAAATAATTACTTTTAAAACTTGTATAATTATCTTCTAATTACTAAATATATTGCTACAATAGCATTCTCAGTTGCTAGACAACATTTTATTTAAAAACAATCCATAATTTTTGTATTCATTATTTAACATTTTATTTGTTTTCAATGACTATTATATAGAATAATGCAATAAATCTAATTATACACCCAACATTGTAATCCAGCTTTGATTTTATTTTAATTTTGCACTTGAAACTTCTTAATTGGCCAAAACTGGTTTGGCTCAGTGGATAGAGCATTGGCCTGTGGACTGAAAGGTCCCAGGTTCAGTTCCGGTCAAGGGCATGTAGCTTGGTTGTGGGCACATCTCCAGTAGGGGGCGTGCAGGAGGTAACGTGTTCCTCTCTCATCGATGTTTCTAACTTTCTATTCCTCTCCCTTCCTCTCTGTTAAAAAAAAAAAAAAATCAATAAAATATAAATAAATAAATAAATAAATAAATAAATAAATAAATAAATTTAATTAAATATCAAGAATTTTTATTGACCTGAGACAGGTGTCAATGACTTTAATTAGTGCAGATTGAAAAGTCAGATCTCCTACACATGAACTGCTTACTAGCTATATAACCTTTGGCAAAGTATTTAACAATTTGTCATTGGAAATGTAGTTAGCACTCTTTTTGAATTTAGTGAAGTGAAAGAAAGAGTGGTAAGAATGAACCTGGTATGGTGGAAGGACAATGCCTGGGGCAGGTGAAACTGTTGATGAGACACAGGGTACAAACCTAAGACATAAGCTACACAACAGACTGGGGGTTCCAGTTAGTAAGAACCCATTGTAAAATTTAAAGTGAAGGGGGGATTTGGAAAAATATATGATAAAATTTTTAAATGACAAGAAAATACAAGTGCATAGAGGCAAATATGCTTTTGTTCAATAATTTTGTAAATGATTTGTAAAATTAAAATTACTGTCTCAAGAGCTGTGCATAGTATGCAGTATAATAAATTAGTATTTATCTATGTCATTGTATATAAATTTTTATTCTCCTTTTAGATTTTAATATCAAACATCACAGTATTTTATTCACTATTAATGCTCAATACATGATTAATATTGAATAATTCTCATACGTTTAAAATATAGGTCAATTAATTTTATGGGTGTTTATACTCTAGTAACCACCCCCTTAACCAAGGTGTAGAGATGCATTGTTCAATACTTTAGCAAGTGTCTTCTGAACATTTGAAGTGTTGCTAGTTCAGACTGAAGTGTTGCTAGTTCAGACTGAGATTTTCTGTAATATAAAAGGTGCATCAGGGCTGGCTCAATTGATTGGAGCATTGCCCCATAAACAAAAAAAAATGTTGTGTGTTTTGTCCTTGGTCTGGTGTGTACAAGAGGCAACTGATTGATGTTTCTCTTTCACATAAATGCCTCTCTCTCTCTCTCTCTCTTTTTCTCTCTCTCTCTCTCTCTTTTCTCTCTCCTCTCTTTCTCTTTCTGTCTCTGTCTTCCCCTCTCTCTTTCTAAAATCAACAAAAACATATCCTTGAATGAGGATAAATAAATAATTAAGGTATATTATATTTTAAAGACAAAATGAAATAAATAATAATCTCATTAATACTTTTAATTTTGATTATAAGAATAATGATAATATTTTAATTATAGTAGGTTAAGTTAATATATTATTAAAATGATGTTTACTTGCTATTTTTAAAATATTTTGAATGCAGTTGGTGGAAAATTTTAAATTGTCTATGTGGCTTGGATGATTTTTTAGTTGCTAGAGATCACTGCTAACTTCCCAGGCAGTATTTGAATTTTTATTGCACAACTATTTGGGCTCATCTGAATTCACTTGTCAGATTGTTGAAAAGTGAATTCTTGGCTTCCAGAAAATGAAAAATTTTTAGAACTTTCCTACTTATATCTGAACTATGAATTTTGGAAGTATCATACTTTCTTAATTTCGCATCCTATTGAGTTTAGATTTGTGTAGATTTTCTCCAATTAAACATATTATCTTTAGAAAACACAGTCTGTGCCTTTTTAAAAACATAAATTTGCTCAAAACAATGTAGAATATTATGCTCATGGTACATAATTAAAATTTACTAATGACTACTGAATGAATAAATAAATGACATATTGAAGTACAAAACTTAGAAATATAATGTTTTTACTCACATATAAAATGAAGAAAATGATGGCTGCCTGTATGATTTTTTGTATATAATGGACACAGTATTGTGTGTGGCAAAGAGTACGTGCTCAATTAATAGCACAGAGAATTTTAATGTTAGTATTGTACAATTTAAATTGCATGAAAAGCACATTATTACAAAGTATCTTTTTTATTTTATTGTTTTTTCCTTTATTGATTAAGGTATTACATTTGTGTCTTTATACCCTCATTGCTCCCCCCCCCCTTGTGGCCTCACCCCCTCCCCTGGTGCCTGTGCCCATTAGTTGTCCACACAAGTCCTTTGATTGATCTCTCCCCTACCCCCCTCCCCACCCCTGCCTTCCCTCTGAGTTCTGACAGTCTGATGGATGCTTCTCTCTCTCTGGATCTGGTTTTGTTCATCAGTTTATGTTGTTCATTATATTCCATAAATATTTAGATCATGTGATATTTATCTTTCTCTGATGGACTTATTTCGCTTAGCATTATGCTCTCCAGCTCCATCTATACTATTGCAAATGGTAGGAATTCCTTCCTTTTCACAGCAGCATGTATTCCATTGCATAGATGTACCGTATCATAGATTAGAAAATCCACTCATCTGCTGAAGATCACTTAGGCTGTTTCCAAATCTTAGCTATGGTAAATTGTGCTGCTATGAACATAGAGGTGCATATATCCTTTCTGATTGGTGTTTCTAGTTTCTTGGGATATATTCCTAGAAGTGGGATCACTGGATCAAATGGGAGTTCCATTTTTAGTTTTTTTGAGGAAACTCCATACTGTTCTCCACAGTGGCTACACCAGTCTGCATTCCTACCAGCAGTAGCACAAAAGTACTCTTATTCTGAAATTCCCTAGTAAGTGTTTCCTTGTCTTATACATTTAAAGTGGGATGTCATTGTTTGTACTCAACGATATGACATTATGTTCCTGTGCCAAGGCGACCATGATACACATGGATAGAGTACACAGTTCATAACGGGCTATTTAACAAATGAAACAGAACGATCTCTAAGAACCTGTGAGAGTGGCAGAGAGGGGGGGCAGCAGTGACAGGATTGCCTGCAGCCCCACCTGGTGAATGAGCTTTTGTTGGCTGAACGCCTGTTTGGCGTTGCCACCTAGGAATTCCCAGTTGAAAGGGTATTACGTTTGGAATGGAAGAGCCACATCTCCCGGGTTATAGTGAGAGATGATTATTTAAAATCTAGTCATGGGTTTCTTTTTCCTTCACTCTTGCTGCTTTGAAAGTTGAAAGCACCTCATATATTAATATGTACATATATAAGTTTTATGAATGTTAATTTATGCCTTTCATGGTTTTATTACGTCCGATCCATTCTTTCCATATCCATCACTCTCTATAGAACTCATTCAGGGAGGTTAAGAGACTTATCTAAGTGCGCCTTATGAATAAATGGTGGGATCGGGATGTGAAAGGAAGCCTGTCAGACTCAATGTCGTGTTCTTTCCGCTGATTTATCCCTCCTTCCTGTTACGTATGGGTACACAGCAGATGAATTTATAATTCTGATGCATAAACCGACCGGAACTCTCAAAAGGGTTTTATCAGGATCTGTCCCTATTAATTAGGGAGAAGCAAAGTTAATGCAGCTTAGAGCAACAAAGAACATTCATTCAAATACATTTTGCATTTGTAAACCAGATGTCACTTTTAAATGTCTTAGACTACACAAAATTTTAAACCACTGTCAAGAACACAAAGGCATTTGGTGAAATTAGAATATTTAAATCAACAATTATCGATGTGTTCTTGCTATATAGGCAACACAAAGTAAAAAGATCCAGTCCTTTAATGTCCCGACCCGTAGGTTAAGTCAACGAGGACCCTAGAGGGGGAGTGGGGATGAAAGGGACAAGAGACACAAGGAATGGAGACAAGACAAAGTTCTGATCAAGTCTCATTTACTCAGCAGTAGATCGGGGTATTTATAGGGAGAAGGAGGAATAAGGAAGTTAGCGAACATTCCTAGCGCTAAGGCAAAACGCCTGGCTTACAGGAGATAGGGAAAGAGATAGGGTTTGGGGTAATAAAAACCTAGCCCGAGGTTAGTGCTAACATGGCCGGCACTTGCTACAAGATGGATGTCAAGCACAACAAGTTTCCCCACTTTAAAAGCTGTCCTGCTAAATTGAGAAAGGTCTGAAGGATTAGCCAGGTGTAGAGGGACATGCCCATGCAGAGCTTTGTCAGAACTAGACTATGAATGATTTCCTTCGTTAAGAATGAGGTTTGAACCCAGTAACACGTGTAAGTTAGGGATAATGCTATCTTCCTCATTTTACAGTGGGGGAAACTGAGTCACAAGGAAGTTAATAAAGTAACTTATTCCAGCTCCCTGGACAAATAAGCATAGCATGCTCCTGGAAATTCAGTAAACCTGTCACCAGATATAGACTGGTGACTGCCATTCTGCTAATGTCACCTCCGCTGTAGTGTGATACAGCCTTGAGGACATAGCTTTTTCTTCCATAAATCTGGATTTGCTTGGTCACAACCCACTAGCTTAGAAGGCACCACATGAAAGTCCATTTTGTCCTCCCTCGGTGCCATGGAAAGGTGTGCTCTTTCACTTTTGCATTAATATGCCCCATGTCCATCTAATGTTTGAATTTAAAATAGATTTTTAAAGTCAGGATATATATTTCCTTCGCAGAGAAGATGTTAAATGATTATAAACATGAGTAAATATGTATTCTAGACAGGAGAGATATAGCATTTTTGCATGGTAATGAAAGATGCCTTAGATGCAGCAAAAAAAAAAAAAAATGCCCTAGATGCAGAAATTAGCAAAAAATTACAGATGTGCAAAACGATGCTGCCTCTTGCTTTTCATTTCAAATGAGGCATTGCCAGCATCCTTTCTCTTCTGTTCTCATCATGTTTTCTCTTTTCACCTACACTTCTCTCTGGACCTCATCTATTTTTAATTAGTCTGGTAGAAACTAATGTTGAGAAAGAAAAAAACTATGGCAGATATCAAATCTTTAGCAATCATTCTTCATTATGCAATGCAGCTTATCTTAAGGTGGTTCCAGTAAAACCATATTTTATATAAGTAAAGGTAAATAATGTAACACTTTTTTTAATGTATTACATCAATCCTTTTGACATATAGAGGACTTTGATATTACCTACACTATTTGTCTTTTGTTATTTTGTCATTTAATTAATTATTCATAAAGCTTCTAGGGCATACATATATTTCTATTTTTCTAATATCACCTTTAGAGTTAATGTACCTACATTTTGCTGTCATATATAAATTTTATTTTTTTCCTTTTTTAATACATTTTTATTGATTTCAGAGAGGAAGGAGAGGTAGAGAGATAGAAACATTAGTCATGAAAGAGAATCATCGATACTCCTGAGCTCCCCACATTGGAAGTGGGACCTGCAACCTGGGTATGTGCCTTTAACTGGAGTCAAACCTGGGAACTTTCAGTTCAAAGGCTGATGCTCTATCCACTGAGCCAAACAAGTTAGGGCTAAATATTTTTCTTATATGTGACTTATAACAACACATTTATTCGTGATTTTTTTTCTTCTAAAGGCATTTTAAATAATGATTTTCCCAATTTAATTTTAATAATTCAATAAGAAAAACACCCAGGAAACCAGATTTGATCACTGCAGCAATATTATCTGACAAGAAATACACATTCCTTCGATTGTGCCATAACAATTTCCATGATCAAACTTTTGTCCAAGGCCAGTGAAGTGTGACTTGAGAGTAACTATAAACTATACTTTAATTTTAAGAAACATTATTAACAATCTAAAAATTTTTTTTTTACCATGTAGAAATCATCAAGGAAAAAGATTACAGTAAAGCTAGAAAAATAAGTAAATGTTGCCTCCAGTGAATTTGCAGCTGGTGATGGAAAATCATTTTACTCTTCAGGGAAGTTATTGAAGCAGAAATGGAAGTCCACGTGCAATGTTCTGCTGTTCGGTAAATTAGATAACGGAGGGAAAAACATGTCTAGAAACAGTGTGAAGGATTGCCAAGATAAAGTTTTGTTTTTGTTTTTTATTTATTTAAACTCTTAAACTAATAAGATATTTAAATATTTAATCAAAGTAAAAATTAGCTTATGAAAATGAGATACTCTATTTATTTACAAGGAATGAGAAAATTCAGTTAGGAAAAATACTGGCTTAAGAAGGATTTCTTGTTACTTTTTTTTAAAATATATTTTATTGATTTTTCACAGAGAGGAAGGGAGAGGGATAGAAAGTTAGAAATATCGATGAGAGAGAGACATCAATCAGCCGCCTCCTGCACACTCCACACTGGAGATGTGTCCGCAAGCAAGGTACATGCCCCAGACCACAATCGAACCCCAGACCTTTCAGTCCGCAGGCCGACATTCTATCCACTGAGCCAAACCAGTCTCGGCTTCTTGTTCCTTTTTATTGACAAGGAAACACATATATACTCTTTTTTGTACAATGAAGCTCAAAACCTAATAGAGCAGGTGAGTTTGGTTCCCATAACTCTATTTAGTTAATTGATGAACACCTTCTGTATTTATGAAAATGGAAGTGGTACATGATGATATGGGTAACTTCAACAGATGGTTAAAACATAACAACTACAGTGATATGTTGAGAATCAGGCAGCAGATTGTTATTATTATTTTACCTGTCAGAAATCTGTAATCAGTTCGCTCCTCAGCTCATTTACCTTCCTAACTTGTCATGTGTAGAAGCTAATTTCTGCTGATTCACCATTGTGCGCTAGTTTTGTATATGCAGCCAGCTTGGGGTGCAATTTCATTCTTTTGCATGTGAATACCCCTGTTGTCTTTTCAAAATTTATTAAAAAGTTTATTTCTTCCCCCATCAAATTAACTTGGGACCTATTGAAAACCGATTCACAATGAAGGCATGGGTTTATTTCTGAATTTTATTTTTCTGTTCCAATAATCTTTACTGCAAAAACACATACACTTGATTACTGTAGCTTTGTAGTAAGTTTTGACATCTGGAATATATAGTTTCTCTAATTCGTTCTTTTTCATTATTGTTTTCTGTTTGCTGTCTGCTGCTCCTGACCGGGATACATGTAGGCATAGCAGGGCAGGGATCCCTGCATGCTTGCTCTTTGACATGTCCCTGTATTGAGCTCCATGACTGGCATATGGTAGGTGCTCCAAAAATATGTGTTAGATGAGTAGACTCCTACAAGTGGTTGTGGGATAAAACAACAATGTAACATTTTTTTTTTTTGTCAGAGGAATTCCCAAAGGGTTAAAGCCATACACACTTTCATCATCTTCCTTCCCTCTCCCCCTATCTGCAGTTACTGCTTTCTTATTTGGAAATAAAAAAGGCTAAAATAAAGAGTAATGGCATGGTTTTAATGGGGATGAAACCACAACCCACTTTAATATGTGGGCAGTGATTTGAGCCATTATTTTTCTGGACTTGTAGTACTGTTTAGTACACTCTTGAGATTTTTCTTCTTTAAAAGTAGCTGCCAAAGTTTCCTTTTTGTCAATTAGGCCCCGATTGGGAGATAAGAACAGACATTAATTTTTATAGAGAACTAGAGGCCCGATGCACGAAGATTTGTGCACAGAATAGGCCTCCCTTCCCCTGGCTGCCAGCACCAGCTTCCCCCCAGCAACCGGGACCCAGATCTTTGCTCTGGCCATTGCCTTCTGCTTTTGCTTAGGCCAGAGCCACCTTTCACCTTCGCTATGGCCCTGCCACCCTCCTGTAGCTCCCTCCACTCCCCAACACCCCCTTCACTGTAAGCGTCCCACCTGCCATATGCTGCCCAGAGGCCCAGAGTGGCTAGGGCAGGGCAGAATGCCCGCATCATCACCATGGCAATGACACAAGCATCCCGGGCCAGCTGTCACCATCTTTATCATGTTCATTTTCATATCCCCTTCTTATTGGCTGTGGGCGCCACCATCTTTGTTGCGGAGTGATGGTCACATTTGCATATTATTTCTTTATTAGATAGGATAGGTATTCTTATTCCTTATTTATCTCATTTCAATTCCAAACAGTTTCTCTCTTTTTGAGGTTTCACAACAATTAGCAACGAAATTCTCAACTACTGATTGACTCCTTCAGTGTCCAATATTTGGCACACCTAATGGAGCTCTCCAAAGTAAAGCTGATGGGTGTGGAATCATGAAATCTTTAAATTTGACAGATATGTTACAGTTTTTATAAGATCATCCACACCTTTGTATTCCCAATTACGATGTATACATGCAAAAAAGTTTGACAATGAGGAAAGCTGATAGGAAAAAACAGATTCATTTGAAATATGGCATAGGAAGAGAGCTCTACCCTAGATGACTAGAAAAACAAGTGGCTCTTAGAAAAAATAAATCTGAAACATCCTTGGAGGTAAACATGACAGAGCTTAAGATGTTCAACTTTGGCATATGGTGAGAAGGCAGGGTTCTTTGTAGACTGGGAAATAGAAATCTAAAGGAAAATAGGAAGCCCAAATAGAGACGGTTGACTCTATAATAGGCATAAGTCTACAGGAGCTGATCAGGGCTGTTGGAAACAGGACATTGTGGACATCACTCATTTTAGGGCTACTGTGAGTTGAAGCCAACTCAGTGGCACGTAACAGATACACACATGTTAACATCCCTAATCTGGAGTTCAGGAGGTATCAAAGAGGCGATACCTTTTGCACCTTTTCCCCTCCTCCTCTTCATTTACAAAATTCTCTAAGAATTCTCATGAAAAGGTGAAAAGCTAAAAACTGAAATTCAAGATGCCATTGCATGTCTGTGAAAACCTCTGTTGTTTCTAGTGAAATAATTGCATTGCTTATTTTCTTAGCCTTACGTATTTTCCTAACCTTTTAATTGTTAGCATTCGTTTTGTGGCTGAACAAAGTGCTTGGAGGACATCATACCATTTTACATATTAATTGATGCAAATTTAAAACTGATGGTTTTGTATTTTTTTTCTTTTTAGTAGCAGGTGTCCGATGTATTAGTGACTGTTATTACTTATTTGTTTTCCTTCACATTAATCACTTATTAAGAGTTCAATTGAATTTTAATCCATTAACTTATGGTTTAGATACAATATATCACATTCTGGAATGAATAACACGTACATTTTAAATATACCATCTTGCGATCATTCCTCTCATCTCGCATCATTGGTCTTTTATGTGTTGGAGAAAATGGTAAATATTTACACCACTTTGGTTTTCCCTATTTCTGAATTTATTTCTGGCTTCGACTGGAATATGGTAAACATAAGTTCCTGCTCAAAATATGTACATAAATTATGTAGTCCAAAATACTACAATTTTAAGTCAGTGACCTATATTTTTAGCATATCTTGAAATCCTAGCTGAAAGCAACTACCAGCATCTTCTTAACCTTTTAAAGTTATTGTACCCCAAAAGGACAGAATATTATCTGAGTGAGGAATTCTGCATTAGACTGAAAGCTATAAATTTTTAGGTACTGATCCTTACATGGTCCAGAGTGGATAGTTTTATAGGTAAGTTACATTAGCTTTCTAAGTGCCTTAGGTTACTAGTTAATAGCCAGTGTATTAAAGCAATTCCAGAGAAAGATTCCTGTTGCTTTACTTGAGTTACTAAATTTTCTTTTTGTTTTCTTTATTCTCTTACTTTTTCTGTTCTCTAAAGAGCAGCTCATTAACCTTTATTAATATGTGATCAGATACACAAGGATTATCTATTCTTGCTTTAGAGCAGTATAACATCTGTCCTTCAGCACAAAAGCATCACTCGTGTTGCAAAATCTCACAACTCTAAGAGTATATTCAAACCACTGTGTGCTATGATCAGGTCCTGCTACAGTTGTCTTGATAACTATTCAAAATTAACTACTAAAATGGCTCATCGAATATTACTAAAATTCAACTTTATATTTTAAATATTTTCCCA
Organism: Lasiurus borealis; assembly: GCA_004026805.1. Classification (NCBI taxonomy): domain Eukaryota; kingdom Metazoa; phylum Chordata; class Mammalia; order Chiroptera; family Vespertilionidae; genus Lasiurus; species Lasiurus borealis. The sequence goes on along the minus strand of PVJN01005729.1, from coordinate 17,279 downwards.
TTAGTGGCCCGATGCATGAAATTCATGCACATTAAAAGAGGATTAATTAGAGGAAATAATTTAATATTGCTATTTGTCCTTTCTCTATAATAGAAGCATCAGAGATTAAAGAAAATTGGTAAAATGTTTATGAAACCTTCCCCTGTCAGAGTCTGGAGTGCACCACGGGACCCAGAATCATGTCCCTACCCACCCAGATGCAACTCAAAGTTGTGTGAGACCCAGACCCAGCCCCTGCCCCCATTGGGCTAGATGCAGATCTGGCCAGTTCCACCTTTGTCAAGCCCCACTGGGCAGGAGAGATAGCCTCAGGTCCCTTGGCTGGGTACCAGGATGGGGGTGTAGCCTGAGATCCCCCAACCCAGACCAGGGCAGAAGGCATGCCTTGAGGTCCCCCATCAAGCCCTACCAGGTGGAAGACATGGCGTAAGTTCCCCTCACCCAGAATTGGGGGTGCACTTTGAGGTCCCCTGTCAAGCTCTGCCAGACAGGTGGGCACAGCTTCAGGTCCTCTGGCCTGGTGCTGGGGTGGGGGTGAGTTGGGGTGCAGCCTACAGTACCCTGGCCTGGTGTCAGGGTGAGGGGCATGGTCTGAAGTCCCCTGTCAAGCCCAGCTGGGTGGGGGAGCATGGCCTGATGTCCCCTGTCAAGCCCTGCTGGTAGGTGACACAGCCTGAGATCCCCTGTCAAGGCCCACAAGGGTGGGGAAGAGCATAGCCTCAAGTCCCTGCTGATTGCTCGTTAAGGCTTCTTATGGGAACTTGGCCTCAGCTGTGGGTGCAGCCATCTTTGTGATGGAGTGATGGTAAATTAGCATATTCCCTCTCTATTAGATAGTGTAATTCAACGTAAAAATAATGAAAATCTCTTAAATAATATGATAGCTAGCTAGATTTATTAATAAAAGGAATTAGAAGGAAGGCATGAAAAGTAGAATTACTTTGTATACACACAGGGTACTAATTTACTAACCAGTAAAATATTACATCGCTGTCCAACTTAAAGATTTGTGTCTCATTATCTGTATTACCTGATTGCCTGTGTGTAAAAGCTTTCTTTCCATGTTTTACAGTTTTTACCTGTACTATTGCCATTATTGCTCGTCGAATGAATGAATAAATGAATGAATTTGTCCTCTTTTAGTCATAATTTCTTACCTTACAAAGTCTAATACAAAACATGTGCTCTTCCAGGATCTTAAAATACATGTATTAAGCCAAACAAGACAATATAGCCTATGTTTTTCTCAGGCTTAAGTTGCAGCTATGTATTACAAAAATAACTGAATATTTGAGAATAGGTATGGTAGAGGCGAGGTAATCCTGTTAATGTATCATTTTATTGCATCACAAATGGTTATTATCATACTCATATGGACTATTAATCAATTGACTAGGCCTTCCTGTAGTAGTGTTACATGAAACTAATTATTTCAAGATTTAATCAGACCAGCTGAGAGTTTAAATAATCCACTCACAAAATGATCATCTAAAAAATCATTAAACTGATTATATAAATACTTAAAATGAGTATTATCAACACCTACTATATTCCAAATGCATTTTGTAGTATTTTAATGTAGCTTTTACTATGTTAGGCAATGATATAAATACTTTTAAATTATAATTCACATCTATTTTCAAATTAGACAAACTTCTGAAACATTTTGACTAGTGATTTATTTATTCTAAAACCCTTATGAAAACAGATTTAAAGGCTAAAGCATACAAATTACTAGAATGTTCTTCTTATTAGAATTCTAATTTGTATTATAATTACTTACCATATATATATATAAAGCATAGAGTGTACGACATTTTTAATAGATACTTTAGATTGACAACTTAATTATTTATTTTAACTACTTCTGTTGCTGATCAACATAGGTAAGCCATAGGTCTTTTAAATATAAATATATTTTATTATATCAACTTTTAATCCAAAACCAAATCACATTATATCATCTTCACTAAAAAACACAGAAGAGTACACAAATATATCCTGAAGATAAGAGTCAATTTTAACCATTGTTATTTATTTATAAAATTAGTTGATAAAAGGCATACCACTTTCCCCAAAAAGCATGTATAATTACTTATTTTTATTTTACACATGATTATCATTTATATACATCATAACAATAGCTAATATAGCTATCTTACCTCTTATTTAATTTATTAACAAGAATGTTTCAGAAAAGGTTCTAAAAATGTTTGTTCAGTGAATTTCTTTTTTTTTAAATATATTTTATTGATTTTTTACAGAGAGGAAGGGCGAGGGATAGAAACTCAGAAACATCGATGAGAGAGAGACATCAGCCGCCTCCTGCACGCCCCTTACTGGGGTTCTGCCCACAAGCAAGACATGCCCCTGACCGGAATCGAACCTGGAACCTTTCAGTCCACAGGCTGACGCTCTATCCACTGCGCCAAACCAGTCTTGGATTTCTTACTTTACTCTGCTATTTTTTAGTCAGAAACTGATACAAAGTTGGAGAATATGAAATAGGATGCCTGTCGATCAAATGATTGATCTTTTCTTCCAGGTGCTAAAATAATGACAAGAGACATAAAGAATCAAGTACATTTTTATACATGCATGTAACTGACTTCATATAACTCAGTCTGCATTCTTCTCCTAGTAGTTAATTTACTAGGGAAGTGTGAATCTTTGAAAACTGCTTTTCATATTTTGCTAATGTAGTTTTACTACTTTTTATAAAAGTAGTTATGAAATGATTTTATTGGTTCAATCTTCCTGAATGATTCTCATCATAATTTTGTCCCTACTTATGTCTTATTTTCAAAAAAAAAAAAAAGAAATAAAATTATTCCTGATGTCCTATAATTTGTTTCCGTTGACTTCATTTTCCTAAAAGAAGTACTTTCCTCACACTATGTAGCCTTTTTTTCTACATTTTATCTTTTTTTTTAAAAGTCAACTAAAAATTCAGAAACTTTAAAATAAACCTTGAAGATTTTCACTTTACTATGGCAAGAAACCAAAATGCTATGTGAACAGGTTATATTTTTCAATGTTCCCAAGTGTCAGAAATGAACAAAAGGTAAGTAGTGGAGGTTATATGACCAAAAAGGTTTCGTATAAAGGATAACTATTCAGAGCTCTTGGGAGAAACAATTCTTTAAATATATGGTTGTGATTTGATAAAATACTGAAGCTATTACCAGCTGGAATTGTAGCAGTGGCATCCCCTGACATTTTTAACTAGGTTTTGATATTATGAGTTATAGTAGAATATTGAGTATGAATTATACACAATTTAAAAGCTATTACTAATGTGTGAGTGATAAAAAAGTAGGTTAAAATGGCCTTAATGTTGTTTGTCATTCTTATTGAAAACCTCCTCTCTCCTAAAATATTACTTTTCTAATTAATATCTGCTCAATGAATATTCTGTCATTTTAATTTTAATAAGTGAAGCTTAACTAGTATACCCCAATTAATTAAAAATTGAGGCCTGCTTATTGGTTAAATCTTTAATACTATTTAAATTTTGAGTGAATTTTTTTATAACTTAGAAAGAAAGAAAACATTCTACCATTCTACCATTTAGTTTTTATCAAATTGAATAATTTATCTAGAAAATACATTTAATTAAAGCTATTTGTCTCTGTGACAAACATGTATCTCTTGTGCTAATTTTAATAATTTTAGTCAGAAATTTTCTACATATTTTACCAAGTTTTAACTTTAAAATACAATATCAGACAAATTAAAACAAAATAAAAAAACAACACAGCATTTTTCTACAAGTATGAAAACAGTATTCTTTTCTTTTTTTTTAATATATTTTATTGATTTTTTACAGAGAGGAAGGGAGAGAGATAGAGAGTTAGAAACATCCATGAGAAAGAGAGATCAATCAGCTGCCTCCTGCACGCCCCCTACTGGGGATGTGCCTGCAACCAAGGCACATGCTCCCGACCAGAATCGAACCTGGGACCCCTCAGTCCACAGGCCAACGCTCTATCCACTGAGCCAAATCGGTTTCAGCTGAAAACAGTATTCTTCCAAAGGATTTGCTAATCATTTATTTTCCCTATTTATGTAGGTAGTAAAATATTGATTTGTTATAATAACAGCAAGGGTTGTTGTTTTTCTTTTATAACTATTACTAGAGGACCAATGCATGAAAATTCATGCACTTGGGGGTCCCTCAGCCTGGCCTGTGCCCTCTCAAAGTCTGGGATCCCTGGGGGATGTCCACCTGCCATCTTAGGCCAGTTTCCTGGGGGATCAGGCCTAAGCTGGCACTCAGACATCCCCCGACAGTCTGGGAGCCCTTGAGTAATGTTCAGCTGATGATTCAGGCCTGCTCCCTGCAGGAAGCAGGCCTAAGCCATCAGTCGGACATCCTTCACACTGCCATAGAGGCAGGAGAGGCTCCCACCACTGCTGCTGCACTCACAGCTCGCACCCCTCAGCCTGGCGTGTGGCTGAGCAGAGTTCTCCCTGTGAGTGCACAATGACCAGCAGGGGGCAGCTCCTGTGTTGAGCATCTCCCCCCTGGTGGCCAGTGCATGTCATAGGAACTTGTCATTCTTAGTTGTTCCGCCATTAGAGTCACTATTCATATTATCCTTTTATTATATAGGATTAATTTCTCTTAAATCAATAAATACATGTATTTTACACATATTGGTTAAAATATCCATATTAATCTCATGGGGAGCAAAATGTCAGAAAAATAAATGTAGTAACTCATATGATACTGTAGGAAACATTCATAATCAAACTAAGTATTAAATAATTGATAGGCAGTTATCAAAGAATATCAAGTAAGGATGGAATATAATTGTATGTTAAATTATTCCATTTGTATTTTATAGCTGCACTCCAATTCTGACAAAGGTGATGGGTCTGTCAAGTACATCCTTACTGGAGAAGGTGCTGGAACCATATTTATCATTGATGATACCACGGGTGACATCCACTCAACGAAAAGCCTGGACAGAGAGCAGAAGACCCACTATGTGCTCCATGCACAGGCTATTGACAGACGGACAAACAAGCCTCTTGAACCGGAGTCTGAGTTCATCATCAAAGTGCAAGATATCAATGACAATGCTCCAAAGTTCACAGATGGACCGTATATTGTTACTGTGCCAGAAATGTCAGATATGGGTAAGAAAATCATTTTATATTTTGACTTAATATATTTTTGAGGATCCAAAATATATTTTGAACACCTGTTTTAATGTGTGTGTGTGTGTGTGTGTGTGTGTGTGTGTGTGTGTGTGTAGAAATTTGAGGAAATCCTAAAATATTTTAATATTTTCCCATGGCCTAAGGTATTAAGGAATATTGGTTCTAGTTATTATATTTAGTAAAATTAAACTTCTAAGTATACTGTATGTGTAAGTAATGGTTTGAACTCAGAAAAACACTATCATAACTTGGAAAGAAAAATGACAATTCTTGATTATCTGGTAGGTTTTTCTGGCAAGGTAAGTTTTTCTAGTATATTGTTAAGAACATAGTGATACATTCAAAACAACAATTTGCATAAATAAGGAATGACAAAAAAGTTTTTTTGGTATGTCTTTTAAACTTATAGTTTATGAACCAACTAAAAGTATTAATAGTGCAAATAATAGCTACATTAATCACTAAGACTTTACACATAGTTTTAAACATTTATATAACTTACATATTTTTAAATATTAACAACCCAGTGAAGTATTTAGGATACCACTTTTAAAATGTATGAGTGAAATACGCCAGTTAAAGGAAGACAAATATCACATGATTGCACTTAGTTGTGGAATATAATGAACAAAGCAAATGGATGAACAAATAGGTCTAGAGGTATAATGCATGGACCAGAATAACAGATCTCAGTGGGGGGTGGTGTCCGGGAGGGGACAAGAACATAAATGCCTAATTCATGGATAAAGCCAATAGTATGGGGGAAGCCTGGAGTTGGTGGAGGGGGCAAAAAGGGAAAAGATGGGAGACATCTGTAATACTGTCAATAATACTAATGTACAAAATGGCATACAGTAGTTAAGTAACTTTTCTAAATCCTCATGTCTAGAAATGGGTCAAAAAAAATGAAACTACATGTTCTTCTGAATGCAAAGCTACACAGCAGTTAATAAATTATAATCTAGGTTTCCAGTCACCTGATGATCTGGCAATTTCCCCACCACTCACAGGTATCTGTGGTCCAGCTATTTTATTTTATCTTTATCTCATGTGATTAATTTCCCAAACGTAATTAAAGTTCAGCTATGATAATAATAATATTGACCATTCCTGAGACTGAAAGCTTGGATTTAGAATACAGTGGTACATTGAGATACGAGTGCCCTAACATATGAGATTTTTGAGATACGAGCCTTCGAGCGATGGATTTTTGCTTTGAAATACAAGCAACATTTGAGATAGGAGTAATCAGGCAGATAGGCCGGCTGCACACAATCCACCAGTTTACCGAGACTTGAGTGTCTCATAGTTTCCCACGCCTCAAGGTTACGGAACGAATTAAACTCGTATCTCGAGGTACCACTGTATATTATTTGAATAAAGATGATTTTTGACATGGATATATTAGAGGCATTGGAATAAGAATGTATGGAAGTGGAAGAAGAAACTACTTTACATTGGGTGCTTAAGAATAGGTGATGCATCGACTCTAATCCATAATAATACAAGTGTAATATGCTAATTAGACCAGATGTCCTTCCAGATGACCTTCCTGCTGAAGCTGAGGCTGTGAGGGAAGCCAGGGTCCCAGTTGCCAGAGGAAAAGCATTGCCAGCAGCCAGGTGAAGGAAGACCCTACTCTTGCACACATTTTGTGTGCCAGGCCTCTAGTTTTAGAAATAAAAAGCTAGCAATGCTGTAGAGCAGGGCCAGCAAACAATGGCAGGGAGACGAAGCCAGCCTGCTGTTTGTTTTTGCAAGTAATGTTTTCCTGGAACACGGTCATAGCCATTCATCTTTATGGTGCCTGCAGTAGCCTGGGTACTGCTGTGGCAGAGTTAAGTAGTTGCAGTCAAGACTAACTCACAAAGCCTAAAACACTTCTGTGTTGTAAAAGACAGAAACATTCGCCAACCTCTATTATAGAAGCTTCAAGAAACGAGGCCAGAGGTGGGGGGAATAATCTGAGGATGGTGTTGTAGTCCTGATAATAGCCCGGGCATCTGTTGATTTAGGGCAGTCCGTGTTCTGCCGGCCTTGCTGAATAATGCATGTATGCAGAAATATGGAATTTGTTACAAATAATAAGGTCATGCTTATTTCCTTTACATGGACACTGTATCTGATCTAATACTCAGCCTTACCTTCTATGTTACTGAGAGAACTCAATTTTGTACAGGGTGGCACCATGCAGAGTCAAATGTTCATCTCCCATCATTTCTTTTCATCTAAGAGCGGCCAGGTGACTAGTTGGTACAATGTAAGTGGAATCCAAAGAGGGAGCTTCCTTGTAAGATGTAGGTTTGCAGACTTAAAGTCATAGCTGGCACATATATGTCAGCGCTGCCATGTTCCTTTCTTCCTGCCTATAATGCAGATGTGGAAATGCAGCAGCTGCTGGCAACCACGGAAGCATAGCCTCTTGGTAAGTGAGATGGAGCAGAGAGAGAAAAGGGTCTGGGACTGTTGCTCCAGTCCTGGCCTGCCCATCCCAAAACTCTTCTTCTGAAAATAAACCTCTTTCTGTTTAAACTCTTCCATTTAATCTCAGATGCCTGAAGGTACATTGAACCCAAATTGGTACTTGGTCAAATTCTAGGTTGTACATGGACCTAAGGAGCAAAAAAGTAGGACCTAATACTGAATCTGAAGGAGCAGGGAGAGAAGTTTCAGCATCAGATAAGAAACAGCCATGCCATGTTGCATTAAGTACTTTGATTTTTAAATAATACATGAAGTCCTCACTCTTTTCACCTTTCACTGTGTAATTATGATGCTAGTAGATTTTGCTATGATGGCAATGTGCCTTTCTGGCTGTGATGTTGCTCGCAGTTTTCAGAGACCTAAATATCTTGCTTACCATAAACTGTGGAATCAATTCTATCTGTAAAAGTTCTGATCGGTGGATAAAAGGAGATTGGACATTTTGCATTAGGACTTGGAGTTCTACAGAAAATCTAAAATCGATCCCCACGAAACAAGTTAGTTTTGTCAGGGTCTGAGACTACGGGTTGCCACAGCAGTTGTGATAATGACCACTGAAATAGCTCTAGAGAATATTTATTGAGCATTTAGCATGTGTCAGGCATTGCGTGCTGTTTGCAATAATCTCATGCTTGCATAATCATGCAGGCAACATTAAAATGATCTTTGTTTTACAGAGGATGAAAAAGATATATAGAATTAAGTAATTTGCCCAAGATTGCAGGTTTAGTGAAAAGTACATTTGGGAAATATTTCTAAGCTAGCCACATCTTGACTTTTAAACTCCCATTTTTTAATATAGTAAAAATAGTAAAATCTGGATCAATGTATTTGTGGAATCATTACAACAAGAAAGCAGGTGTTCCAGAATCCATTTGTTTACTAACCCAGCAGTGGAGGTCTTATTTTTGACCCAGTAGAGTAGATTGGATGTTATTATAGTGTTCCTTCTGTGTAAGAGATAGGAGTTGGAGATGGCCAAATACCATGAAGAGAAAAATTCTTCATAATTGCTAGGAGTCTGCAACTGGGGTACGTGCCCTTCACCAGAATCAAACCTGGGACCCTTCATTTGCAGGCTGATGCTCTACCCACTGAGAAAAAACAGGCTAGGGCAGGGATTGCTGGATCATAAGTTAGTTTTATTATTATTACTTTCATTTTTTGAGGATACCCTACACCATTTTTCATACTGGCTGTAACAATTTATAATCCCATCAAAGGTTCTATATGGATTATATATATATATATATATATATATATATATATATATATAACACTCAAATTAAAATGGGGGAAATTATATTCAAGGAGATTCATAGAAAAAAATAAATAAACATACTGTAATTATCCTTTCCAAAATCTCAAATTTTACTAGTAATTTAAGAAACCACAAAGGAGAAGGAGATACCATGTTAACCTACCAGGTTTGATAATCACAGAATTGTTAATGTGCAGAGCTAGAGCTATTAGCAGAAGAGTAAATTCCCTTAGGTTTGGATAGGAATTTGACAATATATATTAATATTTAAAAACAAACATACTAATTTTTTGGATAATCTCTATCATAGGTAACTATTCTATAGGTGTTCCTACATGGATATGGGAATATGTATATAAAAAAGTGCCCACTGCAGTATCATTCATAATATTCCAAAATTGGAAACATACTTCAAGTACAGATAAGGACGTTTTCAAATAACTGCTTCTTCAACCATACACAGATACCCTACATAACCTTAAAATAAATGGATTTGTATATATGTGCTGACATACAGAGATCTCTGTTATTTTTCTAAGGAAAGAGCTTTCAGAAATGCACTTGGAATAGCCTTCACTTTGAGGAAATAAGTGTGTATTGCAGAATATGTGTGATTGACATGAATACTTACCTTAAAAATGTCAGTTTTTAATACTAATAAAGGCCAATAGTGTAGATAGGTGACAACAAAATTTCCCCCAGTCTATGATGCTTTATGAAATCACTGTGCTTATCACAATCTCATTAATTGAGTTTTGAATTAGCTAAAGAAAACTGTTCTCATTGTTGTTGTCTTCTCTCGTTATCTCTCTCTATTTCTCCTGGAGAGAGGGAGAAAGGTTGAAAGCATGTACTCTACTGAGAAAGGTGAGAGTGGTTAGTCATAAAATGGTCAATAAAACAATGACCTTAAGTTGGAGCAGCTGGCAGACATAAAAACAGAAAAATTTTAATGTTGTGTTTGATAAGCAAAATATAGGAGAACTCTGGAGTGGGCAGAGTCTAGCTGGCAGATAAGAAAAGACGTCCTCTATGAATCTAACATAATAATTAGGGGTTTTTCAGTTGGACTAGAAAAAAAAAAGGGGGAAGGAGGGATCATTTCTCATAGAGAATACAGTGATGGAAAAATACTCCTCCCTTCCCTGTGAGTTGCAGGGAGTGTGTGAGTGTGTGTGTGTGTGTGTGTGTGTGTGTGTGTGTGTGGTGTATTTAAAGGTGGATAAGCAGGATCATCATGCAAATGATGAATTCCCCTCATAGCTTAGCGAAATATGCTCTGAGAATCCAGAAAAGAGAGCACCAGAGACTTTCCGGGTGCAGAGTTTTGTTACCGGATTATTATTTCTTGTGTATCTGGAGTGCTAAGTAATGGTCATGGAGCCCTCCAAGTAATTGCCGTGCACTGTACTGCCAGGGAAAAAAAGCCTAATGTGCTTCTATACTTCTTGTCAGTGGGTAATAATAAGCAGGCAAAGTCTCTGGTATTCTGGATGCTTTCATAAAGAAAGACACAAAATAAACGGTAGTGGTTTTCGATGCATGTTTTAATAAAGTTTTTCTTTATCTCTCTGATTTACATCATGTAATTTCAGCCACTATCTAGGGGGAATCATATCCCTGAAGGCAGGGTTTTTTTTTTATCTAGACACGTTGGACTGGATCATTCTTTGTCTTGGGAGCTGGCTTGTGCATTGCAGGATTTTAGCAGCATCTCTGGTCTCTGTGCACTAAATGCCCATATCACTGCTTCCCACTACGGCCATATCCTGATGTGTTCAGTCATTGCCACATGCTCTCTGGGGGGGCAAGACTGCTCTCAGTTGAGAACATCTGTCCCAGGGAACACGCCAGAGAAAAGAAGGAAAACATGTTGAAGTAGAATCATGAGTGGAAGAGTATGTTGTTTGTTACATTGATAGTCACTTCCAAAAAGAGTGCCATAGTGTTAGATGTTCATGTTATATATTTTATGAACAAAAACCATTTTGTCTGCGCAGGTAAGTAAATTTCATGTTTAAATATTAATTGTCACATTCAAATGCACAATGTGATGACAACAGCAGTAAAAACATTTGCATGCATTTTCAGTGCTTAAAGAACAGCCATGTGGCTACTTCAATGGCATGGGCTCTCATTTAAAAATAATGAGTTTTACCTTTTTAAAGCATTAATTGAGAAAAGGATCATTTGAATTATGGTCAGTATCTAGTAAGCTATTGGCTGTCATATTGCTCTTTCGATTCTATTCTAAAAATGGAGTCAGGTTAAACCAGTGAACGTAATGATAGGAAGGGCTATGTAATCCAAGTATACCATGAGGAGCTTGGTACACATTATTCAGGTGCACATTTACCATTTTCTCCTGTGATATGCAGTCCATGATCATCCCCACTGTGATGTATTTCCTATCTTCTATAAATTATTCTACAGAAGTGCTTCTTAAATTTTGGTTTTACATAATTTTACTAAATGTCTACTTTTTCAGAAATGAGACTTAAGAATTGGAAATGAAAAGTCAATAATACTAATTGCCATGTGGAGCAAAGAGGAGCATTACCATGAGTTAAATTATTCCTGCTTTTGGAGTAGGCATTTAAGCTCTTCTGAGGCAGTTTAGAAATGAATATAGAAGGAATGAAATTGTATATGCAAAGAGTATTGCCATTCTCACATAAAAAGTACAGTATATGTCTTAAGACATGTAGTGCTATTACAAGGACATATTATTATTTAAAAAGTTTCCTTCCATTTGTACGTACGTGTACTAAGATTTCTACAACAACAGTCTCACTTTCACCAGGAATCAGGATTGTTTAGTATAAATTTAAATATGGTTGCATTGCAGCCACTTTCAATTTTTAAAAAATACTTCACATCTAAAGTTGTTTCAAAGAAAACCATACCAAATCACAATCCAATTTGCCTGCAAATAAAAGCCATATCTTCTTTGTTTTTCACAGAAACGTATTTATAAGGAAATATATAAATCTCTACCTATTCTCTTCCGTGTATTTAATAAATATACCTATAATTGAACATTATTTAAAAGCGCTTTAGAAATGATAACATATGATGTAAATAATGTTTTTAATTTGCTGGAGGCCAACATATTACTTTGTATGAAAATTGCATGCATTATTTAAAAATACTTTAACTTCCATTAATAACTGAAACTTAGTTTGGGATATTAAGAAAAGATATGAAATTTTACTATATGAACCTTGCATTTCTGCGAGGTTTATTCTTTGGAGATGTACTGCAACATCCCTAATCATTTTCCTGTCGTTTCTGTTCCCCTCTCTGATCTCACACCCACAGGCTCATTTCTATTTGCAGCTGTGTTCTGTGTTGCACAGCAACAAGTAGGGACACCAGCTGTGCTTACTTTATTGCACTGTTTGTAGGGGGACTGATTTAGTTCTGCCCAAACATCTAGGGAGCTTCAACCTGGATCTCTTCCAAGATTCTAGTAGACGTTTTTAAATCACTACCCTGGAGCATAATCTTCCAAATGAGGCCATTTCTGTACTTGTCCATGGCAAATTAGAGTGCATGTGAGCCATACACAAGACAACTGATAAATCGCTAAGTTATACAAAAATGTCTAAGGTTCATCCTTTTTTTCTTCTCATTTTTTATCTACATCTCTTTGTCTGTGTCAGTGAGCTGTTGTGTAACAAACCAATGTAAAACTTAGTGTCTCAAAAAATCATTTTATAACAGATTATCAGAAAACCAAATTAGGAAATCACTCTCATTTACAAACCCATTAAGAACTATAAAATACTTAGGAATAAATATGATCAAGGAAGTGAAAAGTCCGCACAATGAAAACTATAATACATGGCTGCAAGAAAGTGAAAATACATACAAATGGAAAGATATTTCATGCTCATTGATTGAAAGAAATAATATTGGTAAAATGTCTATACTACCCAAAGCAATCTATAGATTCAGGGCAATCCCTATCAAATCCCCATGGCATTTTTCTAAAGAAGTAGAAAAATCAATGTAAAATTTGTATGATGCCCCTGAAGACTTAAAGCGAAAGGAATCTTGAGAAGTAACAAAGATGGAAGCATCACATTTCCAGATTGTAAACTATATTACATAGCAATATTAATAAACATAGTATGGCATCAGCATAAAAACAAATACATAGGTCAATGGACCATGCAAAGAGAGACCAGAAATTAACTTACGTGTATATCTAGTCACGTAATTGTTGACAAAGAGTCGAGAATATATAGTGGGGAGAGAATAGTCTCTTTGTCAAATGGAAGACTGGCCAGCCACATACAAAACAATAGAACTGGACCCCTATCTTATACCACTCACAAAAATAAACTCAAAGTGGATTGGAGAGTTGGATGTAAGACCTGAAACTAAAACTCCTAGAAGAATACATATATTTTGATGACATTTTTGTTTAGTGGTTGATTGATCCACCATGTTAGATTTTATGATACTTCTGATTCCTAAGTTTCTCCATTAACTTTTATGAAAGTAGACTCATTTTGGGACTCTCCCAATTAACTGATTAATTTATAACATAAGTTATTTTATTGGAATAGTTTCACCATAAGTTGAACCCAATTCACAAACCCCTGCATTAGAGTATATGCTTCCCAAATTCTACTCTAAAAATTCAGATGTTCAATGAACTCACCCATGCAGATGCATCTGGATTGCCCTGATGTACTACTGCCAAGGAAGGAAACAAGAAAAAAGGTAGGAGATAATGTGACTATTAAATAGGATTCAAAAACTCATGAGTAAGTGGAGCTAAAAAGTATATAGGAAGGAATGTCATATAGTATAATAGATAGGCGCAGGCTCAAATGCTGCCTTCTCCAATTGTCAACTGTAGAATCTTTGAAACTTCAGTGCCTACATCTGTAAAAAAAGTTTGAAATGTAATTTTTAATAGATTAATCTTATTATTCAAATAAATGGCTTAGAGCAGAGGGCTTTCCATATCATTGCCATTCAATACATACAGTTTCATATTTTTTTTTAAATTAAAGAAATGTGTATATATAAAGCCAGTGACCATAATGGCCATAACAACCTTAATGACCAGTTGCTATGATGCCCACTGTGGCCAGCAAACCTGCCTCATCAGGGGATGTGGCCCGTGACCAACCTCTTTGCCCCTCCCCGTTGCTAGCCTTTCACTGATCAGACTCTCCCATCCCGATCAAGAGTGGACGAGCTGGCCAAATGCCATCTCCCTTCCCTTGGCCAATCCTACTCCCAATCAGCCTGCCCCACCACAATAAGCCTGTAACCCCTCCCCTGGCAGACCTGCCCCTGAAGGCATGCCCCCACCCCCATTGGGGTGGGGCTGGGTGGCCAAACTCCTATAGCACCTCCCCATGGCCACCCCATCCCTGATCACACCCCATACCTCCATAGGGGACAGGGCTAGCAGGCCAACCTACTGCCATCCTTCCTCCAAATAGCCACCCCCTATGGGCCCCACCACCCTGATTGTCCCACATTCCCTCCCCTAGCTGGCCTCACCCCTGATTGCCCCCAACCCTAATAGGGTGCGGGGCCCACTGGCCAATCTCTTGAAACCCCTCCCTCTGCCCAGTCCTGTCCCAGATTGCCCCCCACATACACACCAGATCAGCTGCTGAGCCAGCCAGCCAACCACCCATGGCCCTTCTCTGTGGCCATTGGCCCTTGATCATCAACTCCCGCCCCAATTGGGGGCAGGACTTGCTGGCCAATAGCCTGTGGCCCCTCCCCCCAGCCAGCCTGGCTCTGATCAGGCCTGATCAAGGTGGGCCTGCTGGCCAACCTCCCACCATCTCCTCCTCCCAACAAGCCCAGCCCTAATCAGACCGACTGGGGCCAGGGCAGCTGGATCTTACCTGTGCATGAATTCATGCACTAGGCCTCTAATATAACATAAACTTTACTTGAGTAATATGAAATTATATCCCTTAAAAAGGGATAGAATTGAAGATACACAGAGAAGATCACTAGCCAAGATATGAAATAGAAGAGTAACTTTTGTTTTGGTACCTAGTTGTCTCAAATGATTCTTGGGTAAATTCTCAACACTTTATAGAATGGCATGATGACTAGAACCCTATGCTGTCACTCTGTTTGGTGAAATTACAGCCCTCCTGTGTAAAATGACGTTTAAACTATAGCTTGATGACTATTGCTTTTTTACTTTCTCTGGCAAAATCTTTTGAGAATTAAGCCTTAGGAGATTTCTTCAGAGAGGTACTCTCAGCCTTCATAAGTCCACAGCTTATTTTTCCTGAAATTTCTGGTTCAACATTGAGTCACTTGAGATTTTTATCAGAGCTGTGAACCCTGACAAGTCACACACAATGATTTGCAATCTCAGAGAATATTTGCTTGGTATTCAAAATGGCTTATTAAATATTTCAAATTGGTCTTCAGAGACGTTCAAGGAAGTCCACTCTTTCTGCTTCTCATTGGCATGTAACGTTATACAATGTGTGCTATTTATAAAGCTGTTGTACAAAAAGAAACTGAATGAAAGGAATGACACAGGGCAATCTGTAGAAGAAACAGGATTTCAGTTTTATTGTAGAAAAGATAACTTGAAAGTTTTTTTATGTACTTAAGTCATTTTCAGATTTGTATAAGACATCAGCTGAGGGAAGCTGATCTGTAGCATGGGAACAGTTAAGACTGCACCATAGGAAATATTTACCATGAAAAGATTATACTCTAAGTAATTAATGAAACTTTTAAATGCAATGCTTCTGTTTATTGTTTTAACAGAAACTATTGTGAAAGTTAAGAAAACATATAGCACTTAAATTTTTTTTTTTATGAAAACTAAATATGTTGGGAAGGGGCTGTTGATTTAGTATCTCTTGACCAGCAGACCAATTTTCATAGAAAATTGCATTATTATTTTAATATTCTGATGGAATAATGATCTTATAGGCATCACTTTATATATTTTCATTTGCAAATCTAGCACAGGAGATTATAATAATTATTTCTTTTATGCTACCTATGCATTTAGGGTACATAGCATGAATAAATGAATTGAATGGTCCAATATAGGACACTTTACACAGACATAATGTATAAATTTTGATGACTTTTCACTTAATCTTTCAACCAGAAATAAAAATTAATTAAAATTACCAACATAAATAATTAATTTATTTTAAAATGCCAACAGGCTATATCACAAATAGTGTCTAATGTTTTAAAAAATAAAATAAAACAAAATACCATTGGCTTAAGCCAATGGTTGGCAAACTCATTAGTGAACAGAGCCAAATATCAATAGTACATGTGGCTCTTTGGCTCCTTGAGTGTGGCTTTTCCACAAAATATCATGGCCTGAGTGAGTCTATTTTGAAGAAGTGGCATGAGAAGAAGTTTAAGTTTAAAAAATTTGGTTCTCAAGAGAAATTTTAATCGTTGACTAATCAATTTGCCAACCACTGCCCTAGGTGGTTTATAAATGCTCACTGGATAGTCAGCCTATGGATTGAAGGGTCCTGGGTTTGATTCCTGCCAAGGGTACATGCCTGGCTTGTGGGCTCAATCCCCAGTGTGGATTGTGCAGGAAGCAGCCAATCATTGTTGCTCGCTCATCTTTGATGTTTCTATCTCTCCCTCTCTCTTTCTCTCAAAAGTAAATAAAGATAAAAATAATTAAAAAATAAAATACCATTACTTTTTGCTTTAATTTGTCTCTTATGAGATTAAGTTCTAATTTTGTCTCATTTATGATGTATCTGGTATCAAATAGCACAGGAAATTTTGTCTCGTTTTTTCTTGACTTGGAAACCCAGACTCTTTTTCAGAATCTGTTAAAGCAGTGGTCGGCAAACGGTGGCTCTCAAAAGAAATTTCAACCCTAGTACTGTTGGTATTTGCTCTGTTGACCAATGAGTTTGCTGACCACTGTGTTAAAGGGACAACTATAAATTCTGAGAATAAATATCATTTTCCCCACTGCAATTATGGCACACTGTGTTAGTTTGCTAGGGCCGCTGTACCAAAATACTACAACTGGGTGGCTCAAACCATAGAAGTTTATTGTCTCCCTGTTCCTGAAGCTACAAGTCTGAGGTCCAGGTGACAGCAGGCCATGCTCCCTCCTAAATCACGGGGAAGGATGTGTTCCAAGCCTCTCCTCTAGCTGCGAGTGGTTGGTTAGACATGCCTGACTTCCCTTGGCTTGGGGAAGCATCACCCCAATCTCTGCCTCCATGTTCACATATACTTCACCGTGTGTGTGTGTGTGTGTGTGTGTGTGTGTGTGTGTGTGTGTGTGTCTTCAAATTTCCCATGTTTTTAAGGACACCAGTCCTATTGGATTAAGGGCCCACTCTACTCCAGAATG